>CANXYC011668409.1:0-80053 GCA_948193065.1 Aleurites moluccanus
TAAAATTATTTATATATATTTTTTAATATTCTAATTTTAATTAAATAAAAAAATAAGAAAATATAATTAAATATATAAAAATAATTTTTAAATATAGAAAATTAGAAAATAGATTAAATAATTAAAAAGTAATTTTAGTTATTTTAATTTTAGAAAAGTATAGTTAAATAAAAATTAATTATTTTAATTTAATAAAAAGTAATTTTAAATTAAAAATAATATTTATTTAATTTTAAATAAATAAAATAATTAATTTTTATTTAGTTATTAATTTATTTTATTTTTTATATATTTAATTTTAAAAAAATATTTTTTAGTAAATAAATAAAATTTTAATGATTAAATTGTAATTTACCAATTACTTTTTAATCCTTATGGGATCCAGAGATAAAAATCAACGGTAAAAATGGTCAAAATTATAGGTTTTAATAATATTAAAATCAAAATTGTACCTCAAAAAATATTAAAAATGAATGTGTTTTTAGAATTAAATAGCAGAATAAAAATTATACCTTATCCCATAATTTATTTGAAAATACATCTTTTTACAGGGTATTTCAAATCTACAATCAAATAATGGTTTTTTTTGTTTCATATTCAAGAGCCTAAATTAGATTCATGAATCTAATCAATTAAGGAAGACATTTATTTTATCAATTTCAAATCCCTCCATTCAAATGCAAGGTTATAGAATTGAATAACTGATTTTATAATAAAATTCATGTATCTAAAAATAAATTCTTAATCAGTGGAATTCATTTGAACTCCACTATTGAAAAGTCGGAAATAAACATTTTAAGTTTCCTATTTTACTCTTATAAAAAGATAAAGTTCCTTTTCTTCAACAATGTCTCCCATTAAATGAATTGAATTCTTGTACAATTATAATTTTTTTTGTGTGTGAATTTTATTTTTCTCTCTTTTTATTAAAATTTTGGCTTTACATTCCAGAAACAAAAGAAAACAAACCAAATCCACAAAGAGCAAAGGCAGGGAAAGCCACACCAACAAAATCACCAAGCAGTTATCTTCCAAGTTCAATGAGAGGCTCTTGCAAGAATATTAAATTTAGTTTCACCGTCAACAGCCTTTCTTGGAAACCAATTTGCAGACATATTTTCTTATCTCCTATAGAGTAAAAACCCACATTTTTACACCCACATGAATTGAATTCCATCACTTAAAAGGTATCCAAATGTCAGAATCTAAGAAAACAGAATTGAATGAATTCCCAAATTTGAATGGTTTCCAAAAGACTCAAGTTTTCTCTATCGTAAGGAAAACATTGTCAATAGACCAATTTTCCTCAGCATCCCAAATACAGAGAGCAAAAAAATAAAAAATAGAAGAAGGAACAGTGTGAGACTTGAGAGGGGTAGATTTTCTGTCTATGAAACATGGAGTCGTAATGCCTGTTTTCACTAATAAACAGGTTATTTCCACAAGGACAAACTAAAGATGCTTACAACATTTTATGGCACGGGCGTTCAGTGGCAAAACATTGAATAAGAAAAACTTTATAATCATAATAGAAATGCAAACACCAAAATTTTCTTATGCGTAAATGTAAAACTGAAAAACAGACTGGAAAAACAAACTATGCAGCAAAAGGAATGTAAAGAGCTCAAACCTCCATTAACTGAATGAAAGCTTTTTCCCACGCCACTGCCTTTACATTGCCAGCTTCATCAATTGCATTATTAACTGGATAGGTAAATTTCCTTGAGTTCATAAGGAAAATAATTTTTGGAGTCTACCAAAAATAAAATAATAATAAAAACTTTATAAATGTTGAGATATCTCTAAACTATTACATAGCAGGCATATTTATAAGGCATCAAATCATAATTAAAAACTAATAAAATTAATAAATATAAATTCTTACAATTCTAGAATTTTAGAATTCCTTGAAAAACAAAAAAGATAAATGTAATCTAATTAAAAAATTAAATAAGTGTAATAAATCTAATCTAAATAGGAATAGGAATTCGATAAGTACAATTAAAATATTTACAAAAATTGATTATTATCAAGCATTATTGTAACTACAAATGCATAAAATGATTTAAAAATGTTAGTATATGTTTATATTTCTAAAGAAGGATTGAACATATTACCTCAGTATAGTTATTCAAGCGGGGCCTTCAATGCACTCAAACATGTGTCCGCAGAAGTGTAATGCTGAATGTGGGAAAATCCAGGGCATGAAGTCAGTGCTGCTAGTGATCCAAGAAAAAGCATAATAGAAATAAGGCAGCGAAAGTGAACTTCCAAAAAAAAAAAGTGACGTCTTCAACTTCAATCAACTAACTGAATCAAATTTGATAAGGAAAAGAATCATAAAGACTCGTTCATCGTAGATGAAGTATAACAAGAAGCTTTGAACCACACATAGCACTCTCCGCTTATCTTTTATGTTCTCTGCTTGTTGCTCGGACTCAGGTAAAGGTGTCAGATACAAGTCATTTCCAACACAATTACATTTAATTGGGTCAGAGAAGTTCACAAGCAGTGGGTCTTTCTTCCTCTCGCTATACTACAAGTCTTTTTATTTTCATATATGCAAAGTACTGTACAAAATAAGTTTCAGATAAAAACATCCAAAACCATGAAATTAAGACAACTGATTCTTCTCAAGGAAAACAATGGATGGCCCAAACCCTCAAGAAGTATAGAATCCTAAGACCACCAATGATCTTTCTCCCAACAATTTAACCAATAACAAAGTCAACTAGCATTTCATAACACTGAAGTGATCATTATATGACTTGCAATTGGGTATAAGTGAAGAGGAAACAGTGATAGAATGATCTCAAGCAACCTTTTACTTCTGAAAAAAAAATGACTTCTTTCAGAATAATGCCAAGTCACCACAATTGAAAGAGACCCATCTTTTAGCATATGCTATTGCTTATTTGTAACTTTTTACCCTTCATGAACATCTGGGTATGCCACACATATATACATAGACATTGTTCTTGAAATTTCTCTTTCCTTCATATTTCCCTTTATTAATTGTTTATTTTCCCAAGATTCTTAGAAGAAAATTGGCAGTTGTAGATACAAAGCATTTCAGTTGCTTAACACAAAAAACAACCAAAAGACTGTTTAAATGTAATTTCCGCATTATGGAATAATTCTATTGAAGAATATTAAAGTAACCCTGACAAACATCATATGATGCACACATACAACCCAAAACATTAGAACTAGAAGCTTACAAAGAGCTTTGTAAATGGCAAAGGGTAGGAGATAACTGAAAAATACCTGAAAACAATATTCTACATTTTGCACTCCTCCATAGGAGTCATAATTTTCAGGGTCCATTTTAAAAATTAAAAAAAAAAAAATGTTAGTAATTGAAAGTTAAACAACAGAATTGTTAAATTGTTAACTGCTGAGGGCACATTGTGCAATTTACACTTGTAACCTTAAAAAATAAATATTATTTGAACATTAAGCAGAATGAAGACTATGCACCCCAATCTCAGTTTAGCAGATCCTCTGAATGCCTTCTAACGTGTAAATGAGCAGTTGTGCACCCTTCAAAATGCAAAAGAAAAAAAAAATTGTAGGACAATGTAAGAAAACCTGTAGAATTTTTTGAGGGGCACAATCCTGGCCCAAAGGCTCCAGGCAAATGTCAGTTAGAGATGCAACGGAGCCAGAATAATTTGCTCGCACGCCATCAACCTTTACCATTGAGATAATAGTAGATAAATATATTTTTTGGACAAGAAACAGTATAAAAAAATTTAATTTATTTTTAACATCTAAACAGGAGTTTAGAAATAGGAAGTAGAACTCAGAATACCTTCTTCTGTATTTCAAAGGGTAATTGGATATTTTGAATTAATGTATAAAATGCCTCAATAAACACGTGCGTTGTAGAAAGACTAGTAATATTAAAAATTCAAGATCTTTCTGTCTTTTTGGCAATATAGGCCTTCTTTTTATTTATTTATATTTTTGCATAATAGCAAATTATCCGTTTGATTTTTTCCACTTTCCCGAGCCCTATTCTGTTTCTGCATCTAATGTCAACATAATGGAATTGAGTAAATGCACCATCAGAATGTCTTGTCTAGGACATCATCACATATGATTTTCAAAAGCAAGAAAGTATTACAAGTACTTGGCCAAGAAACCAAACAGTACAATACAATTGATTTTGGATAAAGAATGGCCAATTCATGCTGTCAAATAACATCACGCAAATATAAAGAATACGTCTGCTGTTAAAATTGAGGAAAATTTTGCCACCATTGTTGCTTATAGTAAAATCTTTAACAAACCAAACAGGCCGCTATACTCATTGAACATAAAGGTGTGAAAGAACAATAATTTCTGGAACAGCCCTAGTTTCGGTATCCTGATTTCACAACCAACCGACTTTAGTGTTTTGCTTCTGTTGTCTGGTACCCTTTCAAAGCCCAAAAATACAGACGGGTGAATTCAGTTGGCAGGGCGGACTCTTTTTCAACTCACTGAAGATATTTGCTTCAAATATAACATTATGATCTAGAAAGTTCTAGAGTATTTCCTGATTTCATACATGATTGATGAAATGGACACAAGATCCTTGTTCAGTGCAGACCCACCAACAATCCGCTTTATGCAATCCGAGAGCCTAGTATAATATAGAAGAAGCTGGGTCAATGCAGCCCTCAATATCTCCATTCCACATAAGAAGTTGCTGAAAGAAGTGATAACATCTTTATGCATCAGCTCTATTGCTGCTTTCCATCTACTTGCAAAATCCTTTACAATTGTCTCAACTTCGGCAACAGTTATGGACATCTCAGAACTGGAACTTGGATCCTCCGCTGATCAAAACTCACAAAATAAGGTCATTTCCTTAAATAATTTAAGGTCACATATGGATAATAAAATTTTATATCAAAGGATTTTTATTTGAATTTTATTTTAAATTACTTGGATAAAGTAAGGAGATTTGCTTGCTTAGTTAGATTCATTAATGTGAAAGAAACCTGCTATATGATGAACTTGAATTACTTTCAAGAACGGTGTAATTTTAAATACATTGTTAATATTCTGTCACCCAATGTATCTTTAGTTTTCTCCTTCACAAGTCGACTAAGAAATAAAAACACAAAACTTCAAATCCCCAATCTCAAATTCCATATCCAGACACAGTAAATAATTATTTAGATCTCACTAGATGCATTTGTTGAAATATACTTACAGGCTCGGGTCTTGACAAACTTGATGAGGTCACTAAAATGCTCAAGTAGCATCTCTTCCTGCAAGTAGAGAAGAACAATTAAGAAAAGCTGGAAGTGAAATGCAAGCATGACTGCAAAAGCCTTTTGCAACCGCTACATGTATTTGGTCATTTCCAGAACTTAGTACATACTTGGGTTAATCTCATTCTGGTCATTGAACTTACGACTCAATTTGGTGGTTTCCAGAACTTTGTACACTAAGCAAATTCATCCTCTTTAGTTAGAGTTTTCAAAGAAGTCATTATTACAAGATTTTGAAAAGGAAAAATTCAGCTGCATTTTGCTTTATCTAGTTCTACAATTAAAAATGGGCCATAAAGCCCTTGTACTTGGCCAGCATATCAAAGACCGGCCACATCATTACAAGAACCAATCAATAGTGACCTTATTAAAACACAAATTATAACTGAATGATTTTCATATTACAAATTGAAGTTTAACAATAGCATTGAAATTTAGTGACAACGGTTATTGGTTAAACTAAACCTATATACTATCCTACCATAACCAATACGCTGATTCGTTACTAATGTTATTCTCTTGAAGCACTTTCTCTGGGAGCAAGTAAAAATGAAAAAGGCAGTTATTGCCATTGATGCAAACCATCACCTCCATCTTATATCTTCTTAAACAAGGTGTTCTCAAATCTAAGTTTAGGACTGCTTTTACCACCCTTCAGACTCATAAATAGCATTATCATCAGATGAAAAGTTCTTTCTTTCTTTTTTTTCGTAGAAGCAAATTCTTTTACCCCCTTAGTTTCCTTGTATGCTTATATATACGTAACACTAGAAAAATTAAATAAATAAAAAGCGCACATAAAAGCTTAACTAAAAAAAAAAAATTTCAATGCCAACAATTCAGGATTTTTTTTTTTTTTTTCAGCAGTTGTATACCACAAATAATGCTGTATTGCTCTTCAGCAGTTCCTCAAAGTGCAACTGAATTTTCCCACCTACTGGACCAGCTTCCTGAAATTCAAATCACAAAAATTGGTAAACCAAAGTGCCTAATGAACCATGATACCATATCATAAAGAAGATACACAGTCCATCCACTAAGCTTTATTAAATTATTCCTAAAATTATTCCCACCAGCTAAATTAATAACAGTCTTTGTGTGGAGGAAGATATATATTGTCCTTATATTATCCTAAAACAGAAATTGATATTGATTCTTACCTTCAGTACAGAAATTGTCATATCATAATTGTTTATGAGAAACACAATTTGCAGTTTTGGCTTTGGGAATGTTTTAGCAAGCTTGATGATCAGGTCATCAACAGCCATTCTCAGCCGTTCCAAATTCAATTCAAGCTGCATATGTAGAGAGTAAAAAATATAAGTATGATCACATGTACTTATGCAATAGAGAAGAGGATGGAGAAAAAAGAACACCTTTTTCAGCTCCAAAAGGATCTAACCTGCCCATCTCCATATTCAACGTTAAGATGAATAAGAGAAGCTGTAAATTCAGCATAACGCCTCATGACATAATGAGGATGAACATCATCTTCCCACAATGTCTTCACATTTGCATTACGCAGGCTGCTAAGGTGCAAGTCAAAAACCATCTTAAAACGGGGCCATAGTGCTATATTGACCTGCTCAATTCATTTAAGAATTTGAACAAATTAGGACCACATTTGTCATTAGGTATGGTCAATAAAGAAATTGCCATAGAAGATATTAACAATTATCCACTATGCAGTTAGAATGCTACATTAGTCAAGCATCATCATCATCATGTCCCATTATTAACGCTACACAATTTTCTTCTGCAAGTAACCAGTTTCAGGTAACACAGTTACATCAACAACTCACATTTTCATTACATTTTCACAAAAAATCCATGGTCCACTAGCAACCATATTTTTTTCTTTACATTTTCACAAACAATCCATGGTCCACTAGGAACCATATTTTATAATAATGAGGCAAATTTTTACTATTACTAAAATTGAGATTCATAAACTTCATAAGACGATAGCATACCTTGTCCAAATAAGAGTCCAAGCATGGAATCCGCCGCCGAGACATGGTGAGCTGGAAAATGAAATCAGTATCAGCAACAGATGAATTCAATGAAAAATGGCGATTGACACAGAGATTGGGACTGAATTTGCATCGCATACATAAAAAATTAGAACAAATTGAAATTCTAGAACATACTTTCTGGATTACTTCATCAGCTTGAGTTTAGAACAAAAGATAAACAAATGGCCCAGAAAATGAACAGTTTAAACCATTGTAAAAAAGTACATAAAATTATATTATATTTACTAAAATATTCCTTTTTAATCATGATATGAAACCTACTAAAGATTAAGATTCTGCTCGTGTGAGTGAGAAAGGGAGACAAACAAAAATAAAAAACAATAACTAACAACAGAAGGGAAGAACTAAATATTGGTAGAATTTTTCTTTTTCTTTTCTTCTTCATATTCAAAATAACATTTTCATACTAAGGAACTTTCTTTCTCACTTACTTTCAATAACTACCAATCTCTTTTTTTCTCTCATTTTACTCTTAGCACATTCTGGTTACAGAACACAGCAGCTACTTGTACAAAAATTAGCTTAAATCTCTAATCAATCACCTACCCCCACAACAACCACGCTTATCCCATACCTGATTACTCAAAGCTAATTAAAGTAAAATCTATTACGTGCTGTCCTAACTTTCAGCTTAAAACAAGCTAAGCTACATACTTACTATATACATCTTCTAATAGATAAAAAATAAATACTGAACAAATCAATGTTAATGTGACAGCAAATGTGTCAGTCTTCAACACTTCCCCTTGATACATTTCCTAGATATTTCTTTTGATTTTTGCTATTTGCCTTTACGTGGAGCACCATCTTCAAGTCTCCCAAATTAATTACACTTCTTGGAGCAACTCTGTCGCCAAGAACTAATTCTACATCTTGAAGCACTCTCCAAGATTTCTTAATTTTTTCTCGGAGCATCACAAACTCCAATCCTTCCAAATAACATTTTTCCCTTCTTGGAGCACGTCTCCAAGCCATCCAAATGACATTTTTGCTTTTTTCTAGAGCACTTGTCTCCAGATTTCCAAAGAACAGTCTTGCTCAATTTTTCTAGTTGGAGCACTCAGTCTCCAAGCATCTTTGACTAATTTTCTAATGTATTTTTTCACCAAAAAATTCGAAAAATCTTCTCTATTGAAGGCTGTAGTTGCAGCATCCGTTACCCTTGCCTAAAAATAGCACTTCTTTCTACTGCTTCATGTCCCCATGTGAGCAATGAAATATTTTCATCAAAGGGTGGCTGCTGGTACAAGGCCCTTTTCAGTAAACTTCAACAAAATTTTAGCAATTTTTGGACATGCACAGGTCCCTTCTCAAATTTTTCAGTTTATGGACATGTTGCTTGGTTCTTTTTGATAGTCTTGCACAACATATAGGCTAAGACAACAAAAACTTTCTTTTTGACAAACCAAAAGGACAGAACTTCTCACTTGATGAAGCCATACATCCATCTTTTTTTTTTTTTTTTTTTAAAAAAAAAATATTTGAAAATCTCAGACTAAGTTGGAAACAGATCCCTCAAGAGAGCTCAGATACCACTTGTAAGAGTGAGAAAGGAAGAAAGACAAAAATAAAAAACAAAAACTAACGACAGAGGGGAAGAACTAAAAATCCGTAGAATTTTTCCTTTTCTTCATTTTCAAAATAACATCTACAAAGAATCTTCCTTTCTCACTTACTGTCAATCGCTACAAATCTCTCATTTCTCTCTTTTTACTCTTAGCACATTTCTGGTTACAGAACATAGTAGCTACTTGTACAAAAGTTTGCTTAAATTTCTGACCAATTACCTGCTCCGCTACAACCATGCTTACCTCATACCTGATTACTTAAAGCTAATTACAGTAAAATCCATCCTGTATTTGGCGTTCTAACATCCTACCTAAACCAAGATAAGCCACACACTTCTAGATAAATCTTCTAAAATATCAAAAATAAATCTAAAATCTTTGTTAACATGATAGCAAGTGCGTGACAGTCTTCAAAAGATGCTCCAGAGAATTATATTATGCAGGACATCACAGATAAGGTTTGCTGAATACATAAGTTGGCTAACACCTATTGATTATTTGCTTCTATTTTGCATCAGCAAGAATCATAGTGAGGATTAGCAATATAGCGATCTAACAATTAGGTGTTATGATACTTATTAGAGAGAACCTTAACAAATAACACAACCATCAAGCAAAGGAATATCACCTGGTGCTGGTGTATGATACGAATCATAAGCATGAGGCCTATGGCATCATAACAATTAGGTAGTATTGAATTGAAGTGTTCATCAACAACAGCGAGTGGACCTGATGAATGTATATATATGTATGTTAGATCTGTGGGCACTTAAACTTTGTATTTTGACTTAAAAATATTTAAAAGATGATGGATTAAATTTATAAGCACACATAGTTCTTTTCAGATTTACAAAACAATGAAAATGACAATTTCCACCAATTATTGGTCATTCAATAGTTTGAAGCTTCACAATCACATATCTTGCTCTGAGAATAACTGCAATTAGTATATGATTATCTATTTAATTCCAATAAATTCATCTTAGTATTTGAGTAGTAAATATTTATGCAATTTTTAAGGAAAATTCTTCATAATTACCAGCAAAAATTTCATAAAATATAGATTCTTCTCCAAAGAAATCATCACAGAAAAGATACCTGCAGAATGAGAAAATCTTGTAATGAAAATAAAGAGACTTTACATTCACTGATATCTAAAACACAAAATCAAGGAGGAAAGCAACTATAGCATACTCTGAAGTTGCAGTGTCCATTAGCAACTTGTGCAAGCTCCTGAAGAGGACCTCATAAGGATACTTTTGGGAGCTGGCTTCAGCTATATGAGGGATTATGGCTGGTTGATCAATTTCCTGAAACCAATTAAAATTTGAATGAAGAATCCAACTTGATTAAAAGGAATGTAAGAATCACAACAAGGAATGTAAGAATCACAAAAAGGAAGTTCGTTTTCTGTAATATACAACCTAATGAAGTAACCAGAAAATAATAAGCATCTATTTAAAATAGAAAATAAAGTTTGAAAAGGACAAAACCTCGACAACCGTGAATGAGACCAAAGCATTAGGAATCTCTAGGTACCAAGAACACATAGCATATTCCTCATTATTCCTACCCGAACTAACATGGCATTGAAGTTTGTTTTTAAAGTCATATAAAATTCTCAGGATTAATTTGTATCTCATACGTGCCTTCAGAAAATCAGCTGCCAGATGTGCTAACTAAAGGAGTAGCTTCAAGGAAGTTTGAGGAGATGCTATCAAGCTAGGAATGAAAGATATTCACTCACCAGCTTGAGGAGGAGTGTTGGATTCCACAAATGGATCCTGAAATTATGAAACAATCTCTGATTTAAAGGATAAAAATGAGAAACAAATATCTGGTTTTAAGGATCAAAAATCAGCCCTTATAATCAGATTTGCTTCCTTTTGTAGTCCTTTATTTTCGTGTGTATATTACTGTATATATTTTTTTCCTTTTTTGGTGTAAAGCTGTAGTGCTCTTCTAATGCTATAAATAGAGTTGTACCAACTATGCTTAATACATAAGAATTACAGTATTCTTCTCAAATATATTTTTTCACTTCTTGATGACAAACTTCATCTTAGTAGATGTCTTGATCCATTGAAAAACTTAGTTGCTCTTCTCAATCCAGATCCAGATCAAACATGAGTAATAGTTGTTCTAGTCTAGTTAAATGGAAGCTCCCAACTATCTAGCAAACTACAACAGCATAACGCATCATTTCAATCTAAACAAAATAAGAGAAACAGCTTTGGCTAAGCAGACTTGGGCCTCTTAATCAATCAACCTATTAACTACTCTCTGACACATATAACACTGATCCACAATATACTTCAAACTCTTATTCAAATCTGAACCGAACTGTACACCCCTCAGAACTAAAACTCCAATATAGTAGATACAAATGTTAGCAAACAGAAAACTGAACAAACATGACTATCCCTCTTGAGAGATTTGCCAACCATCTGATCACATAAACAGGAACAAGTTGGTAAATAATTGCATGAAAAAAAATCAACATATGATTGCAACCCCACAGAATATAGAACTTAAAAGTCATGTCATTTCAAGTATGTGCCACTTAAATTAAAATAGGCCTGTGATACAGTGCAAAAATTGATGAAAAAAATTAAAAGTAGCATGCAGAAGTTTCGGCAAAAGAAAATTTCCGGAGGGGGAAATGAATTAGTGGTCAATGCCCAAAGAACCATAATGGAAATTTCATTTATGAGCAGGTAAATAACTAGACAAAAAATATTTCAGAATCAGTTGGAGAAAGACAACCTTTAAAATATTAATCCTCTCCCCCAAAGCAAAAACAGCTGATCGATTCTTTAGTGGTTCTCTAGCTCTTGAGAAAAGACCACTGCTCCTGGTTTCCACACCAATCAAATCACTAGATGTTGCTATATCTAACTGTAATTTCTCCAATGCTTGAATATAAGTACGGAAATGTGCACTTAAAACCTGCAAAAATGCACAATAGGCATTGAAAAGATAGTTTTTAACAGGAACTCTAATATTAATTTACAAATGATCCTAAGATTTGCAACATGTATTTAGCAGCTAAATATGATCATGTGATATATACATATGTAGAAAAAAGACAGTTAACAGAAGCACTGAAGCAGAATTGCAAGAAATTTACTTCAAAAATTTATCTACCATTTGGAAAAATCCATTTGGGATTCATAACCTTTGCAACTTTATAGGCAAGTAACGCACTACAATAGATAAAAAATGGGTTTAAAATATTTCCTTTCCAAGTTTTACCAATTTGATCTCGTGTGATAAGGAAATAGAGTCAGAACATCATGAAGAGAGAATTTTTTACTGGATAAGCTATTTTACAATTCAGATATTTATGTAAGCCATCTTGAACATGCTTGAGCTGAGTATTGATATTTTTTTAGCCCACAAATTAATTCAAATGATGAGGGTGTAATTTGCTTGCCAGCAACCTAGTTTCCTTTACAATCTGAAAGGAAGTAAAATGCTGAAGAGGCTGTTAAAAAGACCCTAAAAAACAAAATTCTTAAACCCTGTTTGCTCAGATTGTTTTCTATTCTATATTTTCAGTTTTCCTTGAAAACTTCATTTTTCATTTTGTGGAAAACTTTAGATAATTTGGAGAATATGTTCACTAGTCAAAAATCAAAATTCAATTTTCAATTGAAAAAACAATAAAATATTGTTCCTATCATAATTGTTCTCTATAATAAAAAAAAATAAAAGAAAAAGTTGAAAACTCAGAAAAAAAAAAAATAAAGTTTCAGATGATGTTTTCATATATTTTCTACAATATTGTCTTAACTAGTTTATAATTAAATTATCAATGAATCCATCCTATTATTAGATACACTCATTGTTATGATTAAAGAAAATTAAAAATATAGCCAAGCAAAGTTTAAAAGAAAATTTAGAAAAGCTGAAGCCTTGAAAAGTAATCAAATGAAATAAAGAATAATTAAAAAAAATAAAAAAGAATAGATTGAAGACGAAACCTAGTACTGTGTAGCTACTAGCTAACAAATAAAGGATTATAAAATAATAAACAAGCAAGCCATAACTAAGAAAAATAGAAAAAGATAAAAGCAACTAAAGGAAAAAAATGATATTGCTGAGTTTTGAAACAAAAATGCGTGAGAAAAGTGAAAACATAGTAGCGTGTTTTCCCACAGGAAAACAAACCATTTCCAATAAAGGAAAATTATGGATAACATTTTGTACTTGTTTTCCAAATGTTAGTTGTGATTTTAGAAACTGGAAAAAACATTTACCAATTTTTTTTATTAAGAAAAATATCTTACTCAAGCATAAAAATCTGTTTTTCAATTTTCTCATGGAAAACAACAATTGTAGATCTTGTAACCTTGTACTGCAAGCACCTAAGAATTAGATATAAAAACAAAGCTCTAAGTTTACTTTGATGATTAGAAGTTTACAAAAGAATAAAACCTAGGATGCAACTGGCATGTTTAACTTTCAACTACAAGGAAAGCATATCAAATGTTTTCGTCCTATTTGCTAGCTTATCAAGAAAAATTCTACCATCCTTTAGAAATAAAATTTTGAACGTCAGGCGGCAATGAAAAAGCCCAAGTTTATGATAATAGTTGCACTTGAGAAAAGTTCGCCGAAAAAGTTTTAGGGCTAATGATCTCAAAAATCCTGAACTTTGCACATTTTTTCAAATTTATCAAATCAACACGTAAACTTATAATTGCTTTCAATTGTATCCAAGTAGCATGGTATATGTACAAATGCTAATATAGCACTCATATTGAAAGCAGACAGAGACATAAATCATTCATTTAGAATAAATAGACCTCCCCGAGTCTAAAAAACCAACAAATGGCGAAGTTTAGCAAAATTCTCTGCCTCATGAAATTACATAAAAATATCCATATTTTGACAATCCCACAATTATGGTTAATTTTGGGCTCATTCCTTCTAAAATAGCAATTTATATCAATATTTACCTTCAATTTTAATGCAACATTAGCTTGGGAACATGTCTCATACTACTTGGAGACAATGGAACCAGTGCACTAACTTTTTTGTGTTACTTTGATAAAATTGAAACAATGAGATAGAATTGAAAAAAAGCTCAAATGTTAGAATTTATGAGATAATTAGGCCAAAAGTCCTCTAACATATGCTCATAACTCTGTTGGTTAGGTGCCCTCTTGAGGGCGAGAACAAAGAAAAATATTAAGCTTTGGTAAAAAAAAAATTTGGCTTACAAAAAAATCCAAGCATTTCTGAGAAGTTACAGTTGTGCCTAAACCTTTCAAAATGTTGTAATTGTACCTATTTGGTCAAAATTGTACCCATCATTTTTTTGCAATTGAGATGTGATTAATTAATGGAGAGTAATGATAAAGCTGAGTTTAATGATGAGTGACTAAAAAAAGTATAATGGGTTAATTTTTAATTTACTTTTGTCTAATTGATACAATTGCAACTAGGTTTCAAAATTAGGGTGAAATTGTATATTTTGAAAGGTCTGGATATAATTGCCATTTTTCAAAAAAGTTTGGTTTTTTTTTGGGGGTCAATAAGCCTTTTTTTCAATGTTGTCTCATTTTCTTTTATTACCTATTCAACTTAGCAAGGATACTTTGTAGTTAGGATTAATTATGGTGCAAATTGATTGAAAATCAATAACTTAGAGAAAAAGTAGTAGAGCTCTTAACTTTTCATATCCAACTAATTTTAAAATTTACAATTGTGAAATATTTGCATGCATAAAGAGAAATAAGAACTTAAGCATGTGTTTTTTATTTTGTTCATGTTAAATCACATTCATAATTTTACAAATTTCTAGTTGGCTATAAGATTTTTTTTCCCATTACAATTTGATGTTAACATCACTATTAGTTTTATATAGCTTTCAACAACATATTAATATTTAGTAATATAAAATAAATATTGGTTATCATATTGAAAAATATCATCATTGAAAAATATCTATATCATTTTTATAATTAACAAATCTAATCACACATTAAATACCACTAATTACCATGAGCAATGCATGTGACAAGAAGGGATAATAAACATAAATGAGGTTTTAAAGTAACCATTCATGTGCCAATCAATACTAATTGAGTATTTTCCTTTTACATAGTATATATTAGATAGAAATAAAAAGCTAGGGGCTGGTTTTTTCTGGTGTTATGAAATGCAGAGAAAGTATAGATGTTTTATAGCAGATTTTTGGTTCAATAAGGTCAGTTTTCTGAAGCTTATTGATTTTGCTAGTTGAAGTAGGAAGCCTAGTTCCGATTCTTAATCAGCTACAAATCTGAGCACATTGAGAATAATAAACTAGGAACACACCAGGAATAATTCATAAATATAGGATGCATTCTTCTAAGTATGAACCATGATGTGATGAGAAACGATAGTGAATAGAAATCCCCAAGTCCTAGCCAATGTTTATTCAAGGACATATTATAAGTTATAAAGCATTCACCTTGTTCATTGTATCGATGTACGCTCCACGAACCTCGGTATATATCTCCTTGCCATGTTCCATGAGGAAGGAAATGACATATCTACAACACAATATGACGACTTGTAAACTATAAGCATACGAATAACACACAAAACATACATATTCAAAAATAAAAAGGACTCAAACATGTAACATCCTGAGAAAATGTTACTGTGTATCAAATTCGCAACCTGTCATGGAATCAGACAGGTTTTACAATTATAAAATCAGAGTCAATGAGGGATACTGAATTATCCATCAAAATTGGATATGCATAATAAGTTCATTTTTATCTCTAGTTAGTATACCTCACTAGTTGCTGGAGATATGACATAAATATGAACACCAAAAACTTCCTATTGCAAGTGCAGAACTGGTGTGGCAGTACAGGCATTCATACCCAGTGAACAGAAGTGGAAGATGGAAACAAATGAATTGAGAGGCAGATTCTTATTAAAATGATAAACCAATAAACTATTTAACCAGAAAGACTAGCACTAAATGCAAACTATTTATAAAAAGAACATTACTATTGTGTTATCTTCAACAAATATTCAGAAGCCATAAATTTGTAGAAACCATTAAGGAAGTGATAGAGACAACTTACTTGTATTTTAAAAGAACACTTTGTTGAAGAATCTGAATATTTGTTTTGGGTTTTCTTAGCGCATGGAGTTTCTGAACAATGAAATCAAAGACCTGCAACAAGATAATTATAGTTGCAAAGAATTTTAATATATTGAAAAGAACTTTTACATTAAAATTGCATTTCAGAAGTGAAGAACATATAGTCATGATGAGTATTATATTATTAAAGACCAACTTTCCAGGTTTTAATTAGATCCTGTACAACCATGATGCACACTGTTAGGGGAAAGTAAAATCACTCATAGCAACCGGAAAACAAAAAGATAATTTGCATATTGAAAAATGGAATTCACCATACAATGTCTACTGGTGAAAATGATCAACACATGAAACTGTTTTCGTCAAATTCAGTTGTAATAGAAGTCAAAGATATGCAAGTAAATGATTAATCAAACACCAATGAGGCATCAGATAACTTCAGTAAACAACCTTTGAAACAGCTTTTTGCCGAAGCTTTTCAAGCTCAGGCTGCACATCTTTTAGAGCTTTTGAGCCTTTAACCAATGGATCCACTTCAACGAACTTCAGCTTCTTACTAAGAATCTCAAGAGTCCTCATATATTCATCATTGACCTGAATAAAATTCCACACAAACAAGTAAGAAGATGCAAGGGAACACAATAATTTCCATATTCATGAGACCAACCACAAGTCAACATTGGAGGTTATGCATTTACTCCCTTAAAGGAACAGGCATGTGGTTCAAATAAATACAGCTGAAAATTTGATATATGGAGCACTAGAACATACATACACGACATCAAAAGCATTGTTAAATTTTGTAGTGCTGCGACAGCTAGATAGTACTTGGACCTAAAATGATGAACATAGGAATTGACCAAATAAAAGACTTTATATCCCAAATATTAGATGTATCAAAAATTCCTTAAATTTTTTTTTTTTTTTTTAACTCTCTTATCTTGCTTTATCCAGAGTCATACCGAAGAAAAATTGGAGAGACAATATTATTATTGACAAAGAAGCTAAGCCTATAATGAGTCCAGATCAAGAATAAAAAAAGAGACAGAACATGGACAAGTGTCACATGGTCTCACATTAGTAAGCTTTATTCAAAGCATTCATTAAAACCCTTAAACAGAGAAATGAAGCTCTAGAACTCTTCTTCACAAAAATGTTTAAATCTAAAACTCTTTGTCCCAGTTCAAATTTTCAAGAAGTTAAATACATATCCCCAAACCAGAATTATTTTTTACTGCACACGTAACTGTATCACCTCCTATAAACTGCAACATATAATCAAGATTTCAGGGAAGATAATATGTACAAGCAAGAAACAATTAAATGATAAAGCAATCACATTAAATCAAGTAGATGAATGAACAAAACCAGAAGTACCTCTGCATCGACAATTATGTCTATCATTCTAGGAGGCACTATAATGTCTTCAACAAATTTTGCCAGTTTTGATTCAGCCACCTATTAAAACAAGACATGGAACATTAGACATAAGCATAAAAAATTAAAAAGAAAAAAAAAAACTAAGAATGTAGAGAAAAAGCTGAAAATTGTTTATAAGAGAAATTTAAAAGGAAAGGAAATTACAATGCAAAGGGTCAAAATAGTGAAAAAGTAGAATTAATCTTGGAGGTGTGAACCTTTAACTTCCCAAACAAAAAATGCAACTTAAGAAGAAGCTTATGGACTTAGGTAGCTAGGAGAACAGCAAATTAAACTATAGTTACCAGATCCCGGGCTAAGAAGCACAGGCTAGCATGAGTGGTTTAGAACAATGACAAGAGAAACAAACTTCAACCACTTCAAATCATCATTTTAACAGATTGACCAAAAACTAAAGGTGCCGAATGGATAGATCTGGATGGGTAAGAACAAGGTGCAAACACGCTGGTTACTCTGAGCCCATTTTCTCATTTATAACATATTTAATAATTAAATAGATATACATAACCATCTTCCCTAATGAAGCACCAGTCTTATCACCCAAAAGTATTAGATGGAGTTCCCACTACCAACTTAGAAAGTGAGTCATGATGCCGAAGTCAATTCACCCAATTAGGATTATTAACTATTACAATCAGGAAATTGGGAAAATATAATAGTTTGTTGCTGACTTGAGTAAAAATATCCTCCCTCTCCCCTTTCCCACCCCTGTCCTTCTCTACATAGTCGCTGGGACCTTCCCATTCGGAAACACCTTTATACACAACTCTAGTCAAACCCACCATCCTAATAACTAATGGTGATAACATGTAATCCTTGTTCGTATCGAATAGGTAAAGAATGAGAAGAATTACAATAACAAAACCACCAGCAGCTGCAAGCATTTCTAGCAGTCACAAGTCAGAACAAACAATGAAAGTAAGGATGCAGAACTTTTCCAATAAAATGACACCTTGCGATTCTTCAGCTTCAGGCCCATATCCATAGACTTCTCCTGGAGAATTTTAATATCTGAACTTATAGAACCAATCTCAGCCTGTAATACAACTTCTCAAAATATTAATAATATAAATGTAATAAGCCTCAATTGCAAGTAAAGAAAAGCAACCCAAGGAATATAGAATTACCCAAAAGAGGACTATATAAATAACATATGGATAACTACAATTTAAGCAACAAAACTAAGAATGAGCCCAAAATATTTTATATGTGCAATAATAAATCAATATATGCCTAGGAGAACAATCAAATTTAAAATCAAAGAAAAAGAAACGTCGCATAAAATTCCTCTCATAGATCTAAAGCAAATGCATCTTTTTTATTTGTATTACAGGTCAGCATAATACTAACAGGTTCACAAGTAACAGGAAAATATCAACATTATACTTTTGCGCTCAAATAATAGGAGATTGAGCAGCTTATGCATAGTCATTTTACAAATAGCATCAGAGACCATAAATGGATCTTCTATATGTTCCATCCAGTCATCATCTTCTTAATTCACTTGCATTTGAAGAGTGTAGAGGGCAAGGACCCCAGAAAGTAGCAATGGACCAATTCATTAGTTTACGCTATTTAGATCTCGTAGACTTGGCATGATCTCATAGCCTTCACTCATTAACTGAGCAATATAAAACTTCCAACACGCTCAATTGATCATCAAGACAAAACTCTGAAACACAATCATCTGTTTAAATCTTTCCTTCCTTCACCTGCTTATATTGTTTAATGTATAATGGCTACGAGCTGCACAAGTATTTGGTGCAATTGCACTTTTCTCTAGTACCTGTTAGTATCAACTTTTATAGGTGCACCAATAAGAACTTGAGTCTTGGAAACGCACTTACACACGAATGAAAACAAGTAAACAGTTTATTTAGAGACCATAAAATTCCGACCAAATTTAATCACTTCCATGGGTTTGAACTTTGAAGTTAAATAAAGTCTAAAAGGCAGAAAGGAGTGAGAAACCCATAAAATTTCATCTCAACAAACTTATCAAAAAAATATTTCTCTAATTCCCCATTAGTCTTTTTGGCACATTGCATCCCAATTTTGAATTCCATTCCTTTTATTTCTAGTTTAGTTGTCAAGATATTCAAGCTTTACAAAAGAAAATCATGCTACAAATCCACTTTCACCAAATTGGACCCCTATAAACCATCAGGAGTTGGTCCAAGACTTCACCCCCCCTACTGCAATGTCAATCTTCTAGACTTGGTCTCCATTTGCAACTTGTTAGCATTTGATCCACTCCATGATCAGTTGTGATGGAATTCATGGTGCCCACCTATGGTGGCTCTATTAGGTACAATGCAATGGCACAAATTTAGGAGGTTGTAGAAAGGGTGGTGAAAATATGTTGTGTGCATGAAAGAGAAGAATTTCCAGGAAAGAGTTTTTGGCTTTTGATCTGGGGAATGCTGAGCATTTTGGTAACACTTGAGCACATAAGCCAACGGATGTGCAGATAGTGCAGTTTGGTGCACTTGGGTTGAATATGACTTTCTAAATAAATAAATAAAATGCTTAGGTGGTAAAAGTTTATATATATATATATATATATATGTGTGTGTGTGTGTGTGTGTGTGTGTGTGTGTGAATGTCCATTTATCTATCCCACTGCTCATAAGTTTTTATATTTAAGATTAATTTTATTACACCATTTATATTGTAATTTATGATGAGTTTATATTATAATTTATAGTGAAGATAAACCCTATAAATTGAGTTCATATTACTTTATAATACACACCAAAAAGATAATAGAATACTCACTCTTCTACATTCTTATTATTATGTTCTTGTTCTTATAAGTGTTTTGTTTATTTTTCATAACACGTTATCAGCACGATTCTCTCCATGACACATTTGATAGTTTTCTTATTCAAAAATTTGAAGATCCTCTATTGTTCAAAGGATTTAAAGATCTCTCTCTTGATAACGTTCAAGTATTTGAAAGTTTGAAAAAAAAAATTCCTAATGACATTCCAATTCAGGCATTTGAGTAAATAAATTATATTTTTTTTATCATTATTATTTTATTTTTCAATTTATATAAAATATAAAATTTTTATACTCTAATTTCGATATTTATTTTTGTATAGATTATAATATTTTATACTTGTTAAAATATAATTTGAAATGAAAGAAAATAATTTATATTTGTGATCTTATAAAAGTATAAGTAAAAAAAAT
This sequence comes from Aleurites moluccanus, assembly GCA_948193065.1. Lineage (NCBI taxonomy): Eukaryota > Viridiplantae > Streptophyta > Magnoliopsida > Malpighiales > Euphorbiaceae > Aleurites > Aleurites moluccanus. The sequence goes on from CANXYC011668409.1 coordinate 20,621, forward strand.
AGAATAATTATTATAATTTTTTTAATTTAATCATATATTAATAATAATAGTAAATTTATTTATTTTGATATAATAAAATTATTCTTTTATTTTAAATATGTTGATTTTTTTATTAGAATTAACTCTTAATGTGTGGATAATATTTACAAATAATTATATGTTAATATTTTCCATATATCGAATATGCTCCTGCAGTAACAATATCGATAAAAGAAATTATAAAAATGTTATAAATTAATTTTATACTTTATGATTTAATTTCATTCTCTGAAGTGAATACAGTCATACTTAACTGAATAAAATAACAAGTCGTTAATGAGAAATTTATAAAATATATCATAATGATTTTATCTCATTCTCTGAAGTCAACGTGGTAATATATAACAATAATACTATGAAATTTAAAGGTAAACATATAATAATTATTCTTTTCATAAGAATAAAGAACTATCATAAGAGTATTTATTATCACCAGAAGTGGGATAAAATTATACAGAAATAAGAATGGAAAAGGTGAACAAAATTTTTGAAAATAAATATAATCGATATAGTATAAAAAAAATTGATTACATACTTGTCGAATAATAAAATATTTTATTGATATTTATCGAGCATCGTAAAAAGAGAGAAAAATGTGAATATAAATTTTATTTTTAACAATGATGACTTTAATTATAATCATATAGATATTGCTCACGTTGATGTGACAAATAATTTTTTGAAAATATTAAAAGGGATAATTGATTTCGATATATATATTTGAAAATAGTGCGATAACTCGTACAATTTTAAAAATGTCAAATATTAATTTTATTTGAAAATAGATGAGGCAATTGTTTCTGGTAAAACAAAAAATAATTAAAAATTCCGGAAGAGCCAATATATTATTACTAAGAGAAACAACACTTATTATATATAATGCATTATTTTCTACGAAGTCTCATAGAAATTTGTTAAGTTTTAAAAATATTCGCAGTAACGAATATCATATTGAGATAATAAATGAGAGAAATTAATAATACCTCCATATTACAAGCATAATTTCGGATAGAAAAAGATAGTGAAAAATTTTTTGTCATTTTCTCTGATTTGTATTATACAAAAAATTAATGGAATTGAAAAAAATCTTATAGTAAACTAGAAGTTTACATATCCAAATATTTTTATTATTTGGAATAATAAGTTAGGTCATCTTGATTTAAAAATAATGGAAAAATTATTAAAAATTCACGTTGGAATCCATTGAAGAACTAGAAGGTTCTTCAAATTAATCAATTAGCTTTTGGTCAAAAGCTAGAAATTTCTCATCTAATAATTTTTTTTAAAGTGCGGTATATGTCCTAATTACTCCACTACAACGCACTAAGATAAGTTCTCAAAAGAGATTAGAAATATAAGTTGGATATAAATCTCTCTCAAAAATTAAATATTTTGAGTCATTAATGGTGATGTATTTACTGCTCAATTTTGCAAATTGTGATTTGATAAAATAATATTTCCAACATTAAGAAGAGATAGTAAAAGTTGAGAAATACAATAACATGAAATCTTTCATCATTATTTAAATTCTATAACAAAACAATATGAACAAAAAGTTCAGAAAATAATTTATCTACAAAAATTAGCAAATCAATTGCGGATACACTTGCTGATTTAAAATGAATAACAAAATCTCATATAACAGCTGTTAATATTTTAATTTGTATTGTCGACTTATGAATATTAACAAATCGCAAACACGCTTGAAGCGTGGAAGGCTATTGGTTATAAGTATAAAAGTTCTTGAAAGAGAAAAATAATAAATAATAAAGATAATTTTATTGAAAATGCAGATACTAACATAGATACACTTCCTAAAAAAGTACAGGTATCTGAAATTAATAAAAATGAAGAGATATTGATAAATTATGTTAGTTATGAAAAAAGATTGAATCGAAATGAAATGATTGTTAACTACTATTTTACATATGGTATAACATATTTTTATGAATGAAAATAATGATTTTGAACCACGATCTATTCAATAATGTTGAAATAGAATTGATTGAACAAAATAGAAAGATACAATACAAGTAGAATTGGATTTTCTTGAAAAGTATAAAATTTTCGGACCAGTAGTCTAAATACCAGAATATGTGAAACTGTTAGATACAAATAAATTTTTACGCGAAAAATAAATGAGAAAAATATAATTGTAAAATACAAAACAATACTTGGTACACAAGATTTTTCGCAAAGATCTGAAATCGATTATAAAGAGATATCCTCTCATGTGGTAGATACAATAATATTTTGATATCTTATTAATTTAGTAGTGCATGAAAGAGTTGATATGCACCTAATGGATGTAGTCACAACTTAACTATATGACTCAATTAATAATAATATTTATATGAAAATCCCTGAAAGATTTAAAATGCTAGAAAAATATAATTTAAATTCTTGAGAAATTTATTCAATTAAATTACAAAATTTTTGTATGGATTAAAATAATTTGGACTCATATGGTAAAATCGCGTTAGTAAATACTTGTTCAAAGTAGAATATAAAAACAATACTATAGAGAAATTTGTAAAAGAATTTGCCATAATTATTGTATATATTAATGATTTGAATATTATTAGAATTCTTGAAAAACTTCCAAAAATAACATATTGTTTAAAAAAGAAATTTGAGATAAATTATTTTGAAAAAACAAAATTCTGTCTCAATTACAAATTGAACATTTGGGAAAAGAAATTTTTATTTATCAGTTAACTTATACACAAAAAGTTCCTTCATAATTTTATATACAAAGCACATTTATTAAATAGTCCAATAGTTATTCGATCATTTAATGTGAATAAAGACTTTTTCTAGTTAGAGAAAATAATAAATAAATTTTTGGTCCTGAAATACCATATTTTATGTAATAAGCACACTAATTATTCCAAAAGAATGGTGAAATTAGTGTTCAATAATTTCGTTTAAGTGACAATCTAACAGATTTGTTCACTAAAATATTACCTATTGCAACATTAAAAAAATTGGTTAATAGTATTGAAATATGACGTCTTAAAAATTTTCAGTGATATTGCAAATAGGAGGAGTTTAGCACTGTACTCTTTTTTCCTTAACCAAAAATTTTGTCCCATTAGATTTTCTTAGATAAGGTTTTTAACGAGGCAGTATATTATTTATAACACAGGAATATTGTATTCTTTTTCTTTCACTAATTTTTTTTTCACTGAATTTTTACTTGTAAGGTTTTAATGAGGTATATTTTTTGTAAAGATAAACATCCAATGAGGAGTGTTATAAATATATAGATAAATGTGGATGTCTATTCATTTATCCCACTACTCATAAGTTTTTATATTTAAGATTAATTTTATTACACCATTTATGTTGTAATTTATGGTAAATTTATATATTGTAACTTATATTGGAGATGAACCCTATAAATTTATATATTGTAACTTATATTGGAGATAAACCCTATAAATAGGAGTTCATATTACTTTTTAATACACATCTAAAAGATAATAGAATACTCACTCTTCTACATTCTTACTATTATGTTCTTGTTCTTATAATTGTTTTGTTTATTTTTCATAACAATATATATATATATATATATATATGATGAAAACGGTAAATCAAGGTAAGCAGGGTCAATTAGAAATGCAAAATATAGTTTTCTATACAGATAAATGCATTTAAAACATTACGAAGTTTTCGCTAGATACAGTGATGCCCTATATGTTTCTCTCCATAGGTCAAGTTGTAACACCTTAGAATCACTTCATTTAAGCATGAAAATACTTCATTTAATCATAGGAATATCATACGAGCATCGTTAGACAAGTTATGAAAAATCGACACCGATAAGTAAACAGACACTTCGATGTTTCAACTAGTAAACGGATTTGAAAGTGCATATATTTAAATGCACCATTAGAATCATAAGCTACAGAAATATAAAAAATAATGTGTTAGGATTAAAGTGGGACAAAAAGATGAATAGTTAAAAGTTTCAAGGTCAAAACAAGATAACTTGAAGTGCCGGAAGGAAAATCTAATTACCAAAAACCTAACTAATATAAATACCATGTCTTTTTTCATTTTCCACCCCATTTCTTCTTCTTCTACTTTCCTCCTCACCATGGCTGAACTATTCTTCTCCTTCTTCCTCAAAATTATTTCAAAGAAACATAAAGAAAATTGATAGAAAACTTAACCAAATACTAATCTAAACTATCCTATATTAAAATCAACCAAGAAAAACAAGTAAAAACCTTGAAGAATTGAAGCTAGGGTTTCGGCCTTACAAGGGAACCAAGGTAAAATTGATTAACTTTCAATCCTTTCAATTGTTTAGATAGCATATGTGAAGAAATAGCTGAATTGGATGGTTAATTATATATGGGAATCAAAATAGATGGAAAACCTAACTAAAAAGCATTATGCCTAAACCCTAATCTTTTAAACCCTAATCTTCCATTTGAATTCCATAATTTAATTTGATGTTAGAATATAATTATTTACATCCATTTGATGCTAAAACAAGTGAAATATTAATGTAGAATTAAAGGAAGAGGAACCAGCTTATCTTTTTTTAATGTAAATATCAAGATTTGTACTTTTCTTTTGTAAATCCTAGAAGTTCCATGGTTATATAATTAAATGAGCTAGATGTGTATAAAGTGACATGTAAATAATACATACAACTGTTACTTAAATGTATGATAAATTATGGATATGAGAATATCAAATGATGATGACTGATGAATTGAGTAGATTGATACTAGAATTGTTATAACAGATGATTATTACATATTTATAACAAGGTTCTACGAGTGCTGATAGCTTTAAGTGATTATCACATTCTAAAACCGTCATGTTCCAAAATTGAGATGTGACACAAGTCCTAATCATGGCCCAAGCCAATCACAACAGGGATTTGAAATTGTAATTCTCCTTTTAAGCTTTCTAGTAGGAGTAGAAAAACTTCAAAAAGTAAATTGCTTTTGTGAGGTTCTTTGGAGATTTTCTATTTTAATTCAATTAAATGGGACACTAGGGTTCAACAACAATGAAGCACAAAAAGAAGATGGGGAAATCACACAAGATAGCAAACAAATAAAGAAGAAAAGCAAAAGAACTAGCAAAATGCTACTCCCTACAAAATACATCAAGTTCAAGAAAGGAATAAAAAAACTCAAGCTGCAAAGGGTCAAACTTAACCATAAATATCCCCACAAGAACAAGTATACCTGAAATCCACTAAGAAGAGTTTCCATCTGTGACAAGATGCTGTCACAATCACGAATTTGATCATGAAGAGACACTAAATTATCACTTTCTTTTATGTAATCCTGCATAGTAAGAATAATATCAAAACTAATTATCACAGTAGTCAAAAACAATTGAAATCAAGCACATATGGTATCGATAAAAGCAAAAAGAAGAAGGATAGCTGAAACTATTAGCTTGGCTGCCCTTTGTCTGAATAGTCTGACAAGCAACTTGTATATAAGATCAAATTTGCTCCATATACAATTTTTTTTTTTTTAATGTAAAAATGTGGATTATGTAATTAACAAAGCAATGAACCATTTTATGCTAAAGAACTTGGTAAATTTATAAAATATGTAAGACCACATCAAGTGAAGAAGAAGAGAACACTTCACAAGTGTAAAAAATCAGATAGAACATGCACTGTATAAGTGTGGATTGAGAAGAGAAAAGGCTCCATACCTGAATTGAGTCTAATTCAACTTGTCGTAAATTGTTCTCAACCCCTTTTGTGTAGTCTCTTAATGTTGTTCCTTTCGACAGTATGTTTGCAACAACCTACATCAAAAGGTGGATAAGAAAAAGATCTAAATCAAAATTCAGAGACCAAAAGATGAAAGATAGGTGAAAAGTATATACTAAAAAATACGCTTAAGTCGAAAATAAAATAAAGTAATGCAGCACAACTAAGAAGAGTCCTATGAACCAAAGAAATTATGAACTAAAGATAAGTATGGATTTGGTTATCTTCACAATATCAAAGGAAACCGTAAAATAAATTACTAGGCTCACACTAGCAGGATCAAGGCCTAACTTTTAGCAAGAAAGCCTCATCTTTCCAAAGTTATAATTGCATCCCACAAGTCAAGAAGCACAAATGTTGGGATTTTGTTACTAAAAAACTTAACAAAATAAAGCATTACAAGCTTCAGGTATGCATAAACTCAAAATTATTCTTAAACACTCAAGTGACCGGCCTCCCAATCCATATAAGATTTGCACTCAAACAAAAACCATTCTTTTATTTGACTACTGGACCATATATATATATATATATATATATATTTTTTTTTTTTTTTTTTTTTTTTTTTTTTTTTGAGTAAAATTACAGGACTAATTAATATTCCAATAAAACCTAAAACATAAATAAACTAAATTTAATAGTTGAAAAATTATAACTCTGCCCATCTCAACAAAATAATAAAATTACTGAAATACCCTCTGTTTATAAAACAATCGAAGCAGTTGTACTATAAACAGCAACTTGCCAAAATTGTTAATCTAATTCCCATTTGAAGAAGCTTCCTTAGTTGGAAAAAACTCAAGATTGAATTTTAAAACAAAATGTAGTAAGCCACAGTGGACATTAACAAAAAAGAAACACTACAAATCTACAATGTTTCAATTCAACACAGAAAAGATGTTGTACCTAGAACAAATTTAGCATATGCAAGCAAGGGGTTCAAAATCGAAAAGCTATCTTTCCTCGAGGAAGGAACAATACTAGTTACACGAAAAATCTGAATTCACTTTAAAAAAAAAAATCGAAGAAACTTACATCATCATTTTTACATTCTTGCAATTCTTGCTCAAGTCCTTCCAATGAGATTTCATCACTACCAACAACCAAACAATCAGCCACCAAAATAATACAAGGTATACAGATATACAGTTGTCTTTTTTTGCCAGTGCTAATGCAAATCTTACCTGCTGGCATCCTCTTCAACTGTTAAGTCTCCAACAAAAGCTCCTAAATCAAACACATTTCTCGGTGTATAGTCCATGGCAACATAAGATTGACCCCTGATTAATAAAATAAATAGTAATTGGGATTTAACAGAAAATAGAAAACATATTAAACAGATCAAAAGAAAGAATAGAAGCAATTAGAATTGGCATTAACAAAATCTACTCAATCAACCAAAATCAAAACAATCGATTACAGAAATGGCCACAGATCACATGATATCTGCTTAAAAAATACAAAAAGTAAACCTGAAATCTGAATAGAAGAGATATTTGTGACTTTAATCGGTAAGATTAAGCGGTTTTTCTGGACAGAATTGAATGATTTCAGGGCTTCATCAAAGATTAACTCTCGAGTTGGCTTAGTAGTCAGAACTGTAGACATGTAATATGTTTCCTACTGTATGGGCCGGTTCGAACCGTGCATATCTTTTCAAATTTAGGCCCGATCCGGCCCGGATAAACAAGATCAACCTCTGCTAGGTCCGGATTCGATTTGAATGTAAAATTCAGGCCCTCAATTCTTATAATTTATTTAAGTGTTGAATAATATAAGTAGTATTATTTTTTAAATTATAAATATATTTAAAATTTTAATTATTTATTATATTTAATGCAAATTTTAAATTAAAAATTTTGACTTATCATTTTAAGTGATATTTAATTTAATTGAGATTTTAAAATAAAAATTATTAAATAATTTAAAACGATTAAATACTACAAATTTTAATTTTTTGTGTTCAAACGATATTGTCAAACACTACTAAGTCATACTTCAGAACACATTGTTGAAAACATAAATTTATAAAATCCTAATGTGTAAACTCCTTCGAGAAAGTTTGGACGAATGCCCAAATACTAGAAATGAACAAAATTTCCACAGAAATGTCCTTGATTTTCTAGTTTAACTGCACAAAAAAAAATACAGGCAAATAAGAAAGTTCAGCTAGCATTAGAGAAATAATCCATCTGTTTAGTTAGTTTATGATCAAATGCAGGAAACTAACTTGATGAGAAATTTGAAGAGAATCTAACATTTATGCATTTACGTTTTGAGATATGAGATTTTACTAAACCCAAAACCACCTCAACTACTAAAGAACTAAGAAAGTATGGCATTATATAATTTAATTTCCTTCAGATTGCTACAAAGTACACATGTCTATCAGCCTCCATTTGACTTTTCAAGATACATCACAACTCTTTACTTAAATTCTGATCAGAATCTGGATCAGCATCCACAATATCTGGTATAGACTCTGCTGACGAGTCAGTATCTGATTCATAAGCATACGCTGTGCCTTTCGGAGCATTCAGTGATTTGTAAGTTCTTCCACCTAAGAGGGCTGTTTCAGCATCTTTATCTGTCATGTGAACCTCAACAGCTGCCACTTCCTTATCTGTAGAAGGTAATGCACCTGTTTCAGAAGCAACCTCTGTTAACTCTATTTCAGTAGCTTTAGGATTTTCAGTGGCTTCAGGAACTGTGGCACCATCAGAAGATGCAAGTTCCTGAGGCTGCACCATGGATTCTTGAAATTGCTGTGATTTGACTATTATTTCATCACCAGCACTTCCCATCTCTACATCTGCAATAGCTACTGCTGGTTCCTGCTCACTTTGCCTGGGACTTCTTATAGCAAATGAACCTGCCACAGAAATCTTCTCTCTCCATTGAACTCCCAAGTTTTCAGCAGGGTTTTCACTGTTTGCATTGTTATCTGGGCAATCTGCTGGAGCATCTGTATCATTGCTACCACCTAACCAGCTCTCATACAGATCATCATCTGAATCATGAGATCCATGTCGTACTTCCAGCATTCCACTTGAAAATGGGTTGCTATGCTTCTGACCATCAGAGTACAAAGACTCTGGAAATCCACGGTTAACTTCAAGGAAGGAGTTTGCAGAAGGGAGAACTGCTAGTGGGAGAGCCCGGGGATGTATAAGCACCTCCAAGGCTAAGAGTGCATAGGAACAGAATTCAGAAAGTTTTGTTCCAGTCTCTCGCCTGCCTGCATAATTGAATTCCATATGGTTAAATAGATTTTAAAGCAAACATAAAAACAAATTAAATAGCTAACGTAATGTAAGACTGCTTCATTAATTTACCTCTGCGAAAAAGCTCAAGACTCGGGCCTAAATGTGGAGGACGCACACGAGATGGTGAAAGGAGAGATGCTAGAAGTGCATGCAAAGTTGCAAGCTGCAAATCAGCACATGTCGAAGTGGGTCCACTGGGCAAGAAAATGTATCTATCCTCATTAGCCCATCCCCCTTTACAAGAATCTGCTGCCAGTGTCATTAAAAGATTATCTACTTTTGATCTCCAGGACTCGGATCTCAAAGCACCACCCTGTCAAATGATTTATGCATCCTCATCAAATCAACAATGGACAGATGAAACAGATCCATATTACTAACCCTAACTAGTTAGGAACAATAGTTAGGAATAAGGCTCAGCTGAGTTAAGCAGAGCTAACTAAATCAACAATGGAAACAAGGAATCAAAAGCAAAAGTCTCTACATGACAACTGGTATTAACTCCTTAAGTGGGAAAGTGCATGTGTTACAACAAAGTTCAATTTCCTTTTCTTAGAAATGAAGTGGAAAAGAAATAGTTGAATGCAGAGATAACGTAGCCAGAAAGCTTTACGCATTTACACAAAAAACAAAATAAAATGGTATTGAATTGAATATTCTCTTCACGTTGTATCAATACTGAGAACATAACTCCAAGCTAAATTGGCAAACAGGCATCACCAACTGTTCCTATTTACACATAGAAATCTATAGAAAAAGTATTAAACAAAAGTCAAATGTTTTTAGCTGAGCTTCTTCAGCAGCTGAATTTTTTTTTATAGAAGTTAAACTAAATTTCCAAGAACATCTGATTATCCATCATAAGAGTCTGCAACTTAAGATTAATTTTTCTTGGCCAATTTTCCTATAACTATGTGCCTGTTTGGTTTGACTTTTAGAAGCCAACAGTCAACTACAGAACACTCAACCACTAACACAATGTGTTTGTTAAAAAAATAAATAAATAAAAGTCAACGATTTTATTTCCAAGAAGAGAGGTCCAAATCAAATTTTTGATAATCTAAAAATGATCAATTTCATCTCTCACTTGACATGACATTCAGCAAGCCACACATTTTGTTTTACTGTTTCCATTCTTTGGCAACGCCAATTTACGCCAGCTAGCATATTGTTCAAGGCCTTGCTGGACAGAACAAATTGCAAAATGACCTCAACAGAAAAAAAAAAAAAAAAAAAAAAAAAAAAGGGAGAGAGAGAGAGAGAAACCTGCTCCATTAAATTGATGCACTAAACTTACCACAGTTAGAAGAGCTTCTAAAGCCTCAAGCGCAGCAATCTTCACGGATATATGAGTTGCTGAATCATTTCTGGGTGCTTCCACTTCCAAACTATTTCCATCATAGTTTTGCTCAAGAGATCCAGCTGCCCCGTGCTTCCTTTTTCTATGGCAAGGCAGCAGCAATGCTCCAGAAGAGGCCCTTGGGTTCGCACTCGAACATGTATCATCACCACCTGGTTTTAAGTCAATAAGTGAATTGTTGACAACTTCCTGTGCAAGATATATCGCTATTCCTGATCAAGATATTACTAAGAATTAGAAACAGAACCAAAACAGATTTCAGAAAGAACTAAAGGTATATAAAATTGAAGCTTGGTTGGAATGCTAAACAGTTGAAAAGCTAATAAAATACAAGCTTATTTTGAACCACACTATTTGCAGTGGGACGGATAACAGTTCAACGAGTCGGTCTTTGATAGGACTTATGACTTGGATACAGAAACACAGACATGCTTATGTTGGGGAAGGGGGGTGAAGAGAGATACACAACATTTACTCTTTTTCCTGTACACATTTTAAATCTTTATCTTGTGTGTAAAATTTGCAGCAGAAGGGGTCCAATTGTGTACGTGTTTTAACACACGTATCTAGGGTACGCATTCTTTTAACAGTTTCATTCCTTTACCTGATGCTAAAAGTGATGATTTTGTTTCACAAAATAAAAAAAAAAAACAAGGCAATAAATCAGGGAAGATATACAAAGCAGCTAACAGATAATTTCATTTTTGTGAATTCATAAGAAACTCCAAAAGAAGGAAATGCATCCAAGTGCATAGGGAGTACTGAAAAAATTAAAAAACCAACAAACAAAATTTTCAAGCTAAACCATCAATGAACTGCAAAGAAAAGTCTGAAATGTTGGCCTTCACAAAACAAGGCAACAAATGACATCAGTGATCGTCCACTCAAGGAGGACCAAATGGTGGAAACAAACAGAAAGGCCAAGCAAGCAACTGAGGAAACCCATCAAGCCCCTCAAATAGCAGTAAGAGACTCAATCGTATCAAAAGAGCAACAAAGTGATAGAGGAAACCCACAAAAGAATCAGAAATGCTTAATTACTGAGCACTAACAATAAAATTATTTATTTTGAAGATGGATGGAATGGAAGCAGCTGCAAATTAAATTAGAAAGTTCCCATTTGTAACTGAACAGCTTCTAAAAGAAGAGAGATTGCTTCAGACAATGTCAAGATGGAAGATATTACTGGGTCAGCATGGATAATGGCTCTTTAGTTTGGCTATGATAATCAGATTTGACCATGCCAGTCATATGTCATAAGAGTATTCCACAGGCAGTGACATCATAATCACAATATTACACCCATATGCTTGGGCAGTGTACACCCGGAGGACAATCTTTTACATCTTTAAAAAATTATAATAGTTATCATATATTAATTGAAGATCTCAGACACCTGAAACTCAAGAAAATTTGATATTATTTTTTATAAGCCACTTGATAACTGCAACAGCATTATCCTTAAAGAGGGGATAAAGAACCCTCTAAGCATGGGATGCAATAGCAGAGCTAGAGAAAGTTGGATACTCCATGTTTTTGTTATCCCAAAAGACCTGTTTTTTGGCAAGTGGAAGGTCATCAGTGCAATTATTTCTTACATTTCTCTGTGGCTGTTCAGCAAGACTGAAGTCACCAAGACCAAACAACTCTCAGCTTAGGGTAACCATATGTTTGAAGCATTCTTTGACCACTAGAGAGAAAGAGAGAGAGAGAGAGAGAGAGAGGAAAATCTTTTCCACATAAAAGAGGTAGATAATCTGAAAATTTCAACATACCAACACCCATGGATATGAGCAACATCTTTGCAATTGAGTAGATTTTTATCCTTAACTCTGATAATTCGCATTTCTTAAAATAGTCTTTAACAAGTCGCACAACATATGCAGCATGTGGCAGTAGTTGACTACAAAGGGAAAAAACACAATGGGAAAATAGTGAACAAATAAATTCTCTGAGGAAATTAAGAACAGAAAATAGGAAAATATATAGCAAGTATGACAGAAGTATGAAGCAACAATGCAAAGCATGTAGCATTTTACCTGCGCATACCCTTTATGATTGAAGTAAGAAGTTCCAAACTATCTAAATGCAAAACTGGAAGTTCAGAACAAATGAACTCTTGTTCTGTTGCAATCACAAAGGGTGACGTAGCACGTGGCAATGAACCATCAACCATCAGCACTCTCTCAATAAGGGCCAATAACGAGCGAACAGGGACTACCACCTATTAATAAATCACTAACATTTTTGAATAACAGAATCATCTAGATCAATATATTCTTTAAAAATCTAAATAAGTAATAGGTAAATAAACATTTGTTGTATCAGCTTTCTTGAAGCATTTAAAATATCTCATAATAGTCCACTGATCATACAACAGTACCTGGGTAGGATACGAAGTTGTAAGCATTGTGCAACATGCAAGCATCAATGTAGAGACACTTGATAGCTTTGATCTCTTTCTTGCCTTATCTGATGTCTCTTCTAACAAATTTTGACCCCAAAAGGATGTTGGGGTAACCTCTCCTGGTGGAACCAATAATCTAACAGCTTCATCCCATTTAGTTTCTGAATCACACACAAATAACTTTACTACTTACCATCCTTAAGACAAGCATCACCAAAACCAATATGGATTTAACACATACCTTCTTCAAGACCATGGAAGATTTTAGTCAGGTAACCATTTATCAATAATAAAATCTTTCGCATCATTGAAAGCCAGGTATCCTCATCTCCTCTTGATTTAGGAAGTAATGCTAGACAATAAGCAAGCTTCTGAATGTTGAAAATCAAGCATAATACAAAATAATTCAGATTAAGCTCATCCCAAAGCCCTAGTTTGCATTCCTAATTATAATCCTGCTACAGTCAAAACAAACAGAAAGGGACATGTTACCTTGAGCACATTCATACTGCATCTTCCTAACAAAATTTGTGATGCAATAACAGCTTCAACCTGCAGAAAGTGTTGACAACTTTATATTGTAATGGATTACTCAACCAAATCAAATATTTTTGTTATTAGTGTCTGGCCAGTAACAAAAAAATTTGTTACTAGAGTCCATTCAACAACAAAAAAGTCCCTACTACTTGCAAATTGAAACCATAGATCTTAAGGCTTTCTCTTCACAGTAATTAAACCACCAGAAACCAATGGTGTTGTATGCCCTTGTGATTATGGCATGTAGAACAGGAATAGAATGCAAAATATAGGTGAGCATTGAATGCAATATGGTGATGGTAGGCTTCTTTTAGAGTTCATTCTCAAAATTTAAAAAAATTAATATGCACTACAAAATAAAGTGAGAAGGACTCTAGGGGCATGGTCCATCTATGGACACAAAATTGAGTGGATTGACAATTTCTACTCCCCTATTATAATCAAATCCTTAGCTTGCAGTCTAATATTATATGACAAAACTCAGCATTATACAAGTCATATTTCTAGGTAACATTGAAGTTGAGTTCCAGCATCTGCTTTCAAATGCTCATGCTCTCCATTTAAAGCCAAGTGCCCATCTCTTTTGGGAATTAAGATAATATAAAAAAGTTAAACCAATGCATAAAGTGTGCAAGTTATTAGGATAAATCACCCGACTCCTCTTTATGTTCTTTATAAGATACTGGCACACAAATACATATATTACATACGCACATGCAAATGTATGTGCATGCTTGTACATATACATCTTGTGTATATGTGGATGCAAATGCATTTTGTATGATGTACACATGTTCAGCATGCTATAGATAAAAATATTAATTCATAGTTGAGCCTTCATATTCTAGGATCTCTGGAATAATTTAAACCCGAATACATGTGAATGCCATAATAAATAGAACACAAATGGCATTTCTGCAAATGTGAAAAAAAATTACTGAATTGAAAACTCAATAGAGGGACATGGCAACATACATTGTCATAATGACGATGAACAGAAGCCGGAAAGCAAGTTATAGAAGTACATAACAAATGAATTGCTCCTTCCTGCACGCCTCACACAACAATCCAATTATAAGACTTCAAAGAGGGAAGACCACCTAACAAATGAATAAAGAGCATCCATGCCAAATACATATCATGCCTACGCTAAAATAATACACTAACAAGGATGATAGAAGGTAACAAGTATAAAGAACAGAATCCAGACCATGCTCATGCAACCGTGTCACTGAGATTGTTTTTGTGCATGTCTATGTGAGAAAGACAGAGAGAGAGAGCACGAGAATAATTAAATTTGATATCACATGTGGACAGGTGAAGCACTGTTTCAAAGAGATTGATGACATATATTGAAGTAAGTCACAGTATTCCTCATTAAAATAAAGTCACATTTATAGATGGATTAAAAAGTCTATCAATTCAAAAAAAATAAAAATAAAAAGTTTTCTCACCCATGCATTTTCTGAACTATCCTCTTGCAACAGCTTCATAACAGGTTGAATGAGTTTTCCAACATAGGAAGTTCCATCCTTCTTTGCATTAGGAAATCCAGCTAACCTATTTCAACAAAAATAGTAGCATCACAATTAACAAAGTTATTTCAAGTATTATGGTAATAGACTGATTATATGCTAAAGCAAGTTCAGAAGTCTCAAAAAGTTAAATAATCATACCTTGTTATCAAATCAGATATTGAAGCACAAGAAGCCACCTTTACAAACTGGGAATCCGCTGGTGACTATTTAAAACACAAGACACTGCATTCTGAGTGAAGAGTAGAAACAAGAGAGATATACGAAGGCAAGCAATAGTATTACCAAAAAAAAAAGAAAAAAAAAAAAGCTCAAACAATTGGTTAAGGAAAAGGCAAAATCTTAGAATGCATGATATTTAGTAGCACTATTTTGCCTTTGGAGAATTACAATAAAGAAACATGTGCTGCCCCATAGTTATTTTCAAGGACTCAAATGGAAGTGTTCAAGTGGATCCATTTTCTGGGGTTGTTTATAAATGATTTACACATGGACGAAAGAAGGACAGGCAGTAGCAGTTGTAGGATTTTATGTTTCATGCATTTTCGCTCTTGTTGTGGTTTGTTATGTTCTACTTTATGTTAGTGGGTCATTTGTTATGTTTTACTTTATGTTAGTAGGTCGTGCTTCTTTTATGGGTTAAGTTGTGGGAGATAAAGCTCAGTGGAACATTAATTACTAGAACAGTTACTTCATCTATGCATATTGAGTTTTAAAAGATGAATGAAAGAGAGGAGCAATATTTCCTAAAAAAATTAAGATATTACAAAAGATATTGTTAAAAATAGGTAAAATTGGTAGGAATTCTACCAAGCACCAAGCTTTTGAGGATCCAGTTCTAGATCCTCCAAAAGGAACTGTAACTCAATCCCAATTGAAGGGTCATAACAACCTGGTATCAGAGCATGGAGTTATGGGTAACATAAAGAGTTTGCAACAACAATTTGAATCCTTTATGCTGAGGTGCAGGAAGGACAAGGAGCAAGAAAAGAAGGAAAGAGAACATACCCAACAAGAATTGTCCAATCAAATTGAGGCATTGCAATGAGAGGTGGCTACTTCAAAGCTAGACGGTGTCCATGCAGCAGAGAGTAGCGTTTCTCGTGACAACGGAAAGGACAGGGTTGATGAAGCTGGTGAGGGAATGGAGCCTTGAATGCCAAAATAATCAAGGACAAATTTCCCATTCCAGTGATTAAGGAGTTGCTAGAAGAATTACATGGGGCACAATTTTTTTCAAAGCTGGACTTACAGTCGGATATCACCAGCTTCTAATGCACCCACCAGATATAGAGAAGACGGCTTTTTTAACACATCACAGACGCCTCAAATTTCTAATCATGCCATTTGGCCTCACAAATGCTCCTTCTACCTTTCAAGCTCTTATGAATGAGGTTTTTGGCTCCTTCCTTAGTAAATTTATGTTGGTTTTTTTTATGACATTTTGATTTACAGTAAGTCTTGGAGGATCATCTGCACCATCTTTAGATGGTATTTAATATTCTAATAGCTCATGAATTGTTCTTGAAGAAATCTAAGTGTTTTGTTGCTCGGTCATGAGAAGTCTATTTGGGTCATATAATTTCCAGCAAAGGCATACCTGTAGACATGAAGAAAATATCGGCAATGTTGGAGTGGCGTCAACCTATGACAGCCAAGGGATTGAGGGGGTTTCTGGGGTGGACAGGTTACTATCGTAAATTTGTTAAAAGACTATGGGAGGACCGCTGCTCCACTTACAAATATGTTTTGTAATAATTGTTTTCAGTGGACAGAAGAGGCTATTGCGGCCTTTGCAACGTTGAAGACTGCCATCACGAGTACACAGGTTTTGGCTCTTCCAGATTTTGACAAACAATTTATTGTGGAGTATGATGCTTCAGAAACTAGGACTGGCATTGTTCTTCGGCAAGAAGGGCGTCCCATTGCCTTCTTCTTCCAATCGTTGGCCCAACATCATGTCCGATTGCCAGCTTACGAAAAAAAAAAATAATCGGGTTAGCAAACGCAGTGCAGCTTTGGCGTCCATATTTATGGAACCAAACTTTTATAGTCCGAACAAATCATTACATCCTCAAATTCTTTTTAGAGCAGCGAATTGTTACTTCACAACAATATTGGCGAGTAAATTAATGAGTTTTGTATTTACTGTGGAATAAAGAGCCGGTAAAGAGAATATTATTGCAGATACCTTATCTTGTAGACTCGAAGATATGAGAATGCTCTTTACTATTTCTATGCCTCACCTAGGGTTTTATGATGCAATCAAATATGAAATAGCTTCTGATGTGGATTTACAGAAATTGGTTCAGCGTATAAAGCAAGGCAAAGAAGTAGGCCCATGGGGTTTCAGCTATGGGCTGCTATCGTTTAAAAACCGTGTGTACCTGTCTCCCACTTCTTCTCTTTCTGCTGCCATTTTATCAGTTTTTCACAATCTTAACCATGAACGGTATCACGAAACTCTTCACGTTGATTTCTATTGGAAAGGGATGAAAAAACATGTACAAGATTTTGCTCATTCTTTTATTATTTGTCACTCCATAAATCTGACCATCTTTTTCTGCAGAGTAATTACAACCTCTTCCAGTTCCAACCCAGGTATGGTATGATATCTCAATGGATTTTATTGACAATCTACACCTATTCCATGGAAAAAAGTGTTTTATTTGTGGTGGTGGATTGCTTCTCTAAATATGCTCACTTCATTCCTTTAAGCCATCCTTACATTGCCACGACAGTGTTCGAATTTTTTTTTTACATTGTTTTTTAATTACATGGTCTTCCAGAGACCATAATCAGTGACCGAAATGTGATTTTTACTAGTAATTTCTGGACTGAATTATTTTGTTTGTGGGACACAACTCTCTTTCACTTCTTCTTATCATCCTCAGTCTAATGGAACAGAAGTGGTTAACCGCACTATTGAGAAGTATTTACGGTGCTTTATCAATGATAAGCCATCTAAATGGGTGGACTGGCTTGCTTGGGTAGAATTTTGTTATAATACCAGTTATCATTAGGCATTAAAATGTACACCTTTGAGGTTGTGTGTGGCAGACCTCCTCCAAAGTTGTTGTCTATGAGCTTCGTAGTCGAGAAGTTGTGTTACAAGATTGAGGGACCAACAATCTATGAAGCATCAACCACTATCGTTACTTGCTCACCGTAATTGAAAACTTTCTCCCAAATTTAATGGTCCTTAACCAATTTTGGCTAAGGTGGGTTTTGTGGCTTATAAATTGCAATTACCTCCAGAGTCTAATTTGCACCCTGTCTTTCACGTTTCTTGTTTAAAGAAATAAATAGTGCATTGGACGTGGCACTACTGCCTTACCTGTGTTACATCAAGGGGAGTTATGTCCTATATCTCAAGCTATGCTAAATTCCCATTTTCAAGGGGGCTGTCATGAAGTTTTAGTTCATTGGGCAGATTAATCACCAGCTGATGCCACTTGGGAAGTTGTTCCACATATGCTTCAGCAGTACCCATCCTTCGCACTTGAGGTCAAGCGCTGTTTGGAGGCTGGGAGTATTGATAAGGACTCAAATGGAAGCGTTCAAGTGGATCCATTTTCTGGGGTTGTTTATAAACGATTTACTCATGGACGAATGAAGAAGGACAGGCAGTAGCAGTAGTAGGATTTTATGTTTAATGCATTTTCTTTCTGGTTGTGGTTAGTTATGTTCTACTTTATGTTAGTAGGTCATTTGTTTTACTTTATGTTAGAGGGTCATGTTTCTTTTATGGGTTAAGTTGTGGTGAATAAGGCTTAGTGGGGCATTAGTTACTGGAACAGTTATTTCATCTATATACATAAGTTTTAAAAGATGAATGAAAGAGATAAGCAATATTTCTCAAAAAATTAAGTTACTATAGAAGAGATTGAAGTGTTCTCTCACAACGAGCCTTAAATTCTCATTATTAAAGATAGGTAAAAGGGGTAGGAATTCTACCAAACACCTAGCTTTAGGGGATCCAGTTCTAGATCCTCCAAAAGCACCTGTAACTCAATTCCAATTGAAGTGCCATAACAGAGGACTTCTAAAATTATTGAAAAATCAGCAAACGAGTATAAAAGAGGTAGATGCTTCGTTTTGAATAAATGTAATGACATTCATTTATATGTACCTTTTTTTAATAAATTTTGTGGGTAGCTTCTTTCTAGAATTCTCACAAAAACCGCAATTACAGCTAAAAAACAAATATGAATATCTAACACCACCACAAAATAGCACGAAAAATAAAGGCAGAAAAAAAAGGAACATCCTTCCAAAGACGACATTCAATTACTTACATCACTCAAAAACTTCAGAATAAAAATAAAATACATAATTAAAGGAAAAAAAACTAACTTCATACCTGAACATGTAATAGAAGCTTATCAAACCAATCAGCATATGATGCGAGAAAGCGATCAGAGCTACATTCTTGACAAGTCACACCCAACAAACAGATTCCTGCCCAACATTTATCTGGCTAGAACAGAATCAAAAATTCAAAATAATCATAAATTCAAATAAAAATCTCCTACCCATTCACATATCAATTCAACTGAAGCAAAAAAGAAACATCTAAAACTGAAACTTAAATTTGAACAGATACCATATTAGAGTTGGAGACGAGCAACAGTAATCTATTGACCCAATCATCGACGGCAAACTTCCACCTTTCAATTAGCTTAGGTTCCATGGAACTGGTAAAAGATTCTGATAAAAGCTTGAAAGTTTGGATAGTGGAGACAACCCTTGACAGCTTGGATGGATTACCAAATTGCTTCTTCTCGTCTGGGACATCTTCCTTCAACAATGTTCGAAGCATTCTAGGTTTAAATGCGACGTCATACATATCCTTCAAATTTTCCAAGGCCGCCATTGAAGATTAGAGCAAGATTTCTCAAGCTGAGAGACAGAGAAAGAGAGACAAAGGGGTTTGGCCGTTAGGGTTTAAGCCTGAAGGTTTCGTTTTCCTAATTTAAAATTTTGCGGCAGGGAAAGAGGCTTCCGAGTGTCGTCTAATGATTAGGTTCTAATAGTGTCGCTTGTGCTCACTGGCTTGTCGTTTGATGAAACGGATACTTAAGGTTTGCCGTCCCTACTACAATTGTGATTAGCAGTTAGCACTCTTAATCCTACTACGCATATTTTAAAATAGGGGTGTACAAAACCGGAGTCGAGCTACTAATAGCTAAAACTCGACTCATTTATTTTTCCTCAAATGTATGGGTGACATCGATACAGTTTGGTTAATTTGAATGATATTTATTAAACTCAATCAATTATTTTAATTTAAAAAATTTTTAAATTTAATCAAATTAAATTATAGATTTGATTTCAATTTAATTTCGGTTTCATCGTCTTTAATTTGTCAATTTTATATTATTATTAAAATTGGACTGGATCGGTCGCTTAAATAGGAAAATCTAGAACCAAACTAAGGACCGATCTAGTCAGTCCCAAAAATCGTCTCTCAAAAACCAGTTAAAAAATCGATGAACTAGCCGGTTAACTGGTGAACCGATTAAATCGGACTGATTTTTTCAGTTCAAGCGGGTTAAAATTTTTTTTTACTTTTTTTAATTTATTTATTTTTTATTTTTAATCAAAAATAATAAATGTCAAATTTTATTTATTTTCATCATATATATAATAATTGTCAAATTATATATACATATATATGTATACCGGTTTTTCCGGTTGATCCCGATCAAACCTCTGACCCTCTGCTTTCATTGATTCTTTAACCGGTCCGATTTTGAAAATATTGCAATTTTAAACAGAAATTTTTTTTTTATAAACCATCATTATTTTATTATAAATTTAGAAAAAAAAAATTCTAACCAAGTGTTGGTGATAAAAAAAATCTCGAAAATAATTTAATATACAGCACAAAATTTATTTATTTTATTAATTAACACATCGAAAACTTGTCTTTTCTCAATAATTAGATTTTATTTATTTATTTTCAATTAATTTTCATGAATGGTATTTTTTAAGAATTTTAAATTAATGTTAGGTAAAAAAAATATATATAGGTGCTTATAAAATAAAATCACACATATTTAATTATAATAAAGTTTGATTCGGTTTTAAATCGAGAAAAAAAATGCTCAAATATCAATCCAAATCAAATTTTTAGTTTGTTTTATTTTTCAAATCAAACCAAACTGAACAAATATAAAAATCATCAGTTTGAAAATCATCGATTTGATTTAGTTAATTTGATTTAATTTAATCAATTTGTCTTTCATCCCTACTTGGATATAATCAGAATGAGTTTTAGGCTTATGATTTAGCTTAAATTAGTCGCGAGCTTTAAATTTAATCTTTAAAAAGCATACACTACAAGCCACTATTTGTTCCACTAATGCATCAAATGGATAATAAAAAATTTAATTTAATTAAACAATAAAATCAAATAGATAATCAAGCATTATACACAGAGTTTTTTCAAGTCTTTCAGTCTAATCAAAATAGTTTCATAGTTGTTCATAGAGCTTCTTTGTTCTTGTATTTGAATCAAGAAAGTTATAGTTGTTGAATCATGAAAGTGATTTCGGTTGGAACCTGTGAGCATCAATAATCTACTGAGGGGCCGAAATATTCTTTAAGAACAGTAATATATCACACCTCAACTAATCAGATAAGTTGTTTCGATATTATTTTTATTTTACTTGATTCTTAATAACTTGGTAATTGTTCTTGGTCTGTATTTTCAATTCTGGTTAATAGTTAAGAAACAATAATTTTAAGGAATACATGGCTTCTAATCATGTTGATTCTACTAGGGTTGCTGCCACTAAGGTTGTTCTTGATTTAACTAGAATTGAATCTTTCAATGATGAGAATTTTAAACGTTGGAAAAGTAAATTAATGTTGATACTGGATATAGCTAAGGTTAACCATGTTTTGTCTGAACCAAAATCTTTTGACCCTATTGATTCTGATGATGAAATTGTTAAAAAAGATAAATTGGAGAAATTGTCTATTTGGGCTTCTGCTGATAAAATTTATAGGGTTATTCTTTTAAATACTTTATCCAATGAATTATTTGATGTTTACTGTTTATATAAGACTGTCATTGAGTTATGGGATACTTTAGTTTTGAAATATGTTATTGAAGATGCCAGAGTTAAGAAATATGCTATAGGGAATTTTTTGCATTTTCAAATGTCTGACGATAAGGATGTTTTTGCATAAATTCATGAGTTTCATTTGGTTGTTAATGAATTAACTACTAATAATATTATTTTGCCTCATGCCTTTGTTGTTGACTCTTTGATTGATAAGTTACCTGAGTCCTAGTTAGATTATAAGAGCAATATGAAACATAAGAGGAAAGATTTTACTCTTGAAGAAAGATTTTACTCTTGAAGAACTTATAATCCATATTAGAATTGAAGAGAAAGATAGAAAGTTGAATCAAGCTGCCAAAGCTAAGGAATTAATCTATAAAGCCAACCTAGTTAAAGATAGAAAGAAAAACCATGACAACTCTAGATATAATCATGGGCTGAAATGCCATAACAACCAGGGACAAGGTCAATACCGCAATTCCAACTAGGGCAATAGGCCAAACCAATATCAGTCTAAGAAAACTAAATGAGTTTATTTTGTTTGTGGAGTTTCAGGTCACTATATTGCCCAATATAGACACAAAAAGGGAGAAAAGAATAACAACTATCATAGGACAAATTTGGTAGAAACTGAAGATGAGGATACAATAGTTGCAATAGTGACTGTGGTGAACATGGCAGAAAATCACAAAGCTTGGGCGATAGATTCAGGTGCCACTAAGCACATATGTGCAAATCGCTCTGTTTTTTCCACCTACATTATTTTAGAAGGCGAGCATGTCATTGTAGAAGATGATCGCTCTACTCCTGTCCTAGGAAAAGGAGCTGTGAATCTTAAACTGACGTCAGGAAAAATATTGTCCCTTTTCAACACACTTCATGTGCCAACCATTAAGCGTAATTTAGTGTTTGTTACTCTTATTTTGAATGTTGGTATTATGCTTACTATAGAGTCTAATAAGGAAGTACTTACTAGGAATAGGAATTTTGTGAGGAAAGGTTATGCTAATCATAGATTGCTTTACTTGAATGTACTTGATTATGTTTCTAATAATAATATTGCATCCTCTTTTGCTTACTTGATTGATTGTGATAATTTATGAGATGCTAGATTAGGACATGTTAATTACTCTTATATTAACTTTATGAATAATTTGGAAATTTTAAAAGATATAAAAATTACAGATCCTAGAAAATTTGAAATTTATGTAGAGCAAAAGCTATCAAGAAGCCTTGTAAAACAATTCAACTTATAGAATCTAAATTACTTAGTTTAATTCATTCTGACTTAGCTGACATGTCTCAAAACATATTAATAGGAGATAAAATGTATTTTATAACCTTTATAGATGATTATTCTAGGTATACACTAGTATTTTTGCTTAGAAGTAAAAACTAAACCGAAGATAAATTCTTAATCTATAAAGCAGAAGTAGAAAACAAACTTGAGAAAAAAAATTAAAAAACTTATATCTGATAGGGAAGGTGAATATGAGTCAACTAGTCTTAGTAAATTTTGTGAGGATTAAGGAATAATTCATGAAGTAACTCCTCCTTACTCACCCGAGTCAAATGGAGTAGCTGAATGAAAAAATAAAACCCTAAAAGAAATGTGTAATGCAATACTCTTAAATTCTGGTGCACCTCTCAACTTGTGAGAGAAAACTATCTTAACTGCTTATTATCTCCAAAATAGGATAATATTCAAGAAAACTAATAAAACACATTATAAGTTGTGGGAAAAACATGAGCCTAATTTGAAATACTTCAAAATATGAGGGTGCCTTGCGAAGGCTCTTTTACCTGAACCTAAAAAGAGGAAAATGGGCTTAAAAACTATTGATTGTGTGTTGGTTGGTTATGTGAACCATAGTACTACTTATAAACTTTTTGTTTTAAGAAGTGATGTGTTAGATGCTGACAAAATAATTGAAACAAAAAAATATAAAATATTTTTAAAATATTTTTTCATTTAATACTAAAATTGATAAATCTATTCCCACAACCATTAATGAGTCAAATAAGGAGATTAACCTATAAACTGAATTTGAACTTAGGAGAAGTTCTCGTGCTAGGAACGAAAATGATTTTGGAGATAATTTCTTTATATACTTTTTAGATAATGATTTTGTAACATATAATAAAGCAGTAACCTCTCTAGATGCACCTTTATGGAATGAAGCTATTAATAGTGAAATAGAATCCATTATGGGTAACCATACTTGGCAATTAGTTGATTTACCTCCTAGAATAAAATCAATAGGGTGTAAATGGATTTTTAAAAGAAAACTGAAACCTCATGGTTCAATAGATAAATTTAAAACTAAACTAGTTACCAAGGGGTCCAAACAAAAGAAAGACTTAAATTATTTTGAGACTTATTCTCTTGTTGCCATAATAGCATCAATTAGGATCTTGATAGCTTGTGCTGCTATATTTAATTTGACTATACATCAAATGGATGTGAAAACAACATTTCTTAATGGTGATTTAGAGGAAGAAATTTATATGGATCAACCCGAGGGATTTGTATCACTTGGAAACCAAAATAAAGAGTGTAAACTAGTTAAGTCTCTTTATGGTCTCAAACAAGCACCTAAACAGTGGAATGAAAAGCTTGATAAAATAATGATTTTTGAAGGATACTCAGTGAATAATGTAGATAGGTGTATATACACTAAGTTTGAAAATAATGGGTCTGGAGTAATAATATGTTTATATATTGATGACTTACTAATTTTTGGGATTAGTCTTGATGTGATATCAGAAACTAAGAAAATGTTATCTACTAATTTTGATATGAAGGATATGGGTGTTGCAGATGTAATATTAGGAATAAAATTAAAGAGAGTTCAAAATGGTTATGTAATTTCTCAAGAATATTATGTAGAGAAGATTCTTAAGAAGTTTGGACTTTTTAAGACTAGCCCTTTGAATACGCCTCATGACTCCTCTTTACATCTTGCAAAAAAAAAAAATGGTCCTAGTATAGGACAAACTGAGTATGCACAATTTATTGGAAGTTTAATGTATTTGATGAATTGTAGTAGACATGATATTGCTTATGTTGTAAACAAACTTAGTAGGTATACCCAAAATCACAATAGAGATCATTAGACTGCCTTAACTAAAGTTCTTAGATATTTAAGAGGTACTATGAACTTAGGATTACATTATTCAAGCACAACTACAATCTTAAAAGGGTATAAAGATGCAAATTGGATCTTAGATTCTGATTAGACCAAATCCACTAATGGATATGTGTTTACTTTAGAGGAGTGATTTCATGGAAATCCTCAAAACAAACTTGTGCAGCATGCTCTACTATGGAGTATGAATTTATTGCCTTATAAAAGGCAGGTTCTGAAGCAGAGTGGCTCATAAATCTTTTAGGAGATATTCCTTTATAGGCAATACCAGTTACATCTATGTCTATACATTGTGATTGCCAGGCTGCCATTAGGAGAGCCAAGAACTAGATTTATAATGGCAAGAGTAGACATATACATCTAAGACATAATATTGTGAGACAACTGTTATCTAATGGAGTTATATCCCTTGATTTTGTAAGGTCAGAGCTTAATCTTGTGGATCCACTGACCAAACCACTTAGCAGAGTGTTAGTGGAAAGTACATCAAGGGGGATGAGACTTCTGCCTACGACATAGATCGAAGTGATGGTAACCCAACCTATGTGATTGGTGATCCCATGAAGTAAGTTTATATGGGTAATAACAAGTCACTGAACGGTCTAAAGACACTACCCACTTTATATATTTGAGTCCATTCCTATGGTATAGGGTAGTGTACTGCTACAACAATGAGGTTGAGTAGTTCTACTGTGATGAGGTAGAGTTTATATATGACTCTTAATGCTTATCCATACTCCATATTGGGTGGTGTATATGACTATAGAGTACATTTGATGGAGGCACCTAAGTAAGTGTGGGGTGGGGCTACCCCTATGAGAACTAAATAGGTATCTCTAAAGCACTCATGAGGTTCAAGTATCGGCACACAACTAACATGTGTCAAATTGCGTTGAACAATTTATATGTGAGACTGTGATGTGAGTGATATGTACTTTTGTTTCACATTAAAGGGTGGAGGTTCATAGAAACTTTATGTTTCACCAAAAAACTCGTGATTCAAGTCATATATACTCTATGCATTGGTTCATAGTCCAAAAGACACTAATGCTTATACGTCAGAGTTTCTTTGATTTTGATCAGACACTTTCATTTCTTTTTTATCACTCATTATTTTTAATCTGTCCTTTGATATATGTGGGGATTGTTATATATAATATATAAATGGGTATATCAAAAGATATTTTATCCCACATTGAAATATTACAAACTCTTGTAAAAATATATATTGACTATTACATTTCATTGTCAAATAAGGACTGCTGAGTGGACCACACTATATATGTGGCATAAGTGGGTGTACACCTTATATGACACACGCGTATGCCGCTCAACTCGGCGCGGTGCGGTGTAATGTGGTGTGGTGCTTCTGTGTAAAACCAAAATACTATTTTTTTTCTTTTATTTTCACTCAACTATAACAGGCTCAAAACCAATTTATTTTTCCTAAACTGAAAAATCTTCTCACTAATGATTGTGACGTTCTTTCTTTAATTCACATAATTATGGCATTAATTTTTTATTTGTGAACGTTGGTTCTTTTTTCCTATATATTACAGTAAAGAGAAGTCTTCAAAAAACACAGAAAACACACAAAATCCTTCCAAGTCTTTCAGTCTGATCAAAATAGTTTCATAATTGTTCCTGAAACTTCTTTGTTCTTGTGCTTGAATGAAGGAAGCTATAACTGTTGAATCCTAGAGATAATTTCGGTTGAGACTTGTGAGAATCAGTAATTTATTGAGGGGCCAAAATATTTCTTAATGACAGTGATATATCACGCCTCAGCTAATCAGATAAACTATTTCGATATTATTTCTATTTTACTTGATTATTAATAACTTGATAATTATTCTTGATCTATATTTTCAATTCTGGTTAATAGCTAAGAAACAATATTTCTCTCAATACAAAACTACTTAGTACATTATTTTCTATGGGGGGTTTGATTTAGATTTTGAATGCAACTAATTGCTGTTTTTGTATCTAATAAAAAGAAAAAAAAACTTTTGGTAAAAGTTTAAAATCAACGGCTGATAGTTGATAAAAGTCTCAATTGTTGATTCCATTAACTTTAATTTAAAATTTTTTATCAACAACGAATAATTTATTTTATAATTAGACAAAATTAACATTTTAAAAATTTTAATATTATGACATTTATATTTCATATCACTCCGTTTTGCTAAAACTTATAAATTTAATAAAGTTAACAATTAACAATGTTATATTATTTTAATATTTTATTTAGAATATAAATTTATGTAGTCAAATATAGATGCATGCATGTTTATTAATTATAACAATATTTTTAAATTTAAAATGGGAGAAGGTAAAAAAAAAAAAAAACTGAGTTTTTAAATTTTTTACTAATAAACCTTTTAAAAAAAAAATTATTCATTTCAACATGTCAATTTTTAATTTTGGGATAAATAGACCTACACTCTCAATTTTTTTATCCTATGCCTAAAAATCTCTCCAAATTCTTTCTCAACCTCTATTCATGTCTCTGGATAAAGCTGCAAGAAATGGAGACTGGACTACTGCAAACAGAATTTTTCACAATGATCCTAATGCAGTAACTGCTAAGATGTTATTCTTTTAAGAGAAAACTCTCTATGTCGCAATCTGAGCTGGAAACTCCATTGAATTTGTGAAGAAGTATATTGATAAAATAAAAACAGATTCATAGGGTATAGAAATTACGTTTGGTGAAAATCTTCTTCAATATGCGACTAAAACTAGAAATACAGAAGTTACCCAGTTGTTGGATCAAAAATTTATGTTGAATTTTGGCAAAAATTATTTTATTTTATTTAAAAATTCAAAAATAAAAGAAGTAATAGTTATTGCAAGTCTTGAAACGAGAAGAAACAACAAACCAAACTCATATAACAGGAGAAATCATTTCATGCCACCATCTATCAATTTTTTTTTTTCACTTTCAATTTTCTTTTACTATTATTATCACGACTTCTCTTTCTTTACCTATAACTAGGGGTGTCAAAAAATAAAATTTGACAATTGAGATTTTTATAATTGTATAAAAATAAGTGCTTAAATTTATAGGATGATATTTAGATAAAATAACTTAAAATATATAAAATGACCACTAAGAACATATGATTATAATTAAAATTTATTAAAGGAAATATATTTGAGAACTATTTATTTTAAATAAAATTTGACAGAAACTATTTTTTTTAAATAACAAAAAAATATTATTTATATTAAAAATAAATATTATTTTAATATAAAATTTAAATTATTTAAAAATAGATATTAGTTTCAAATAGAAAAAAAATTATTTATATTAAAAATAGATATTATTTTAATATAAAATTTAAATTATTTAAAAATAGATATTAAAAATAGCTAAGGGTATAGGGTTTTTTTTTTTTCGAAAGAAAGTAAGGGTAATTTTGTCTTTAAAATACTGCAAATAAGCTCTATTTTCCGATTTAAAAAAAAAAGTCAATTTAAGAGCCAAAACTCATTATTAAACACACCTAATTCCACTTAAATTCTCAATTAAATCTTGTTAATGAGTTTAAGATTTTCAAATT
The DNA here is from genome assembly GCA_948193065.1 of Aleurites moluccanus. Classification (NCBI taxonomy): domain Eukaryota; kingdom Viridiplantae; phylum Streptophyta; class Magnoliopsida; order Malpighiales; family Euphorbiaceae; genus Aleurites; species Aleurites moluccanus. Next base: position 49,317 of record CANXYC011668409.1, read on the forward strand.
GAGAATGCACTTAATATATTCAGCTTGATCAGTTCCATATTTTGATTTGATTTGATTTAAACTTTTATAAAATTTAATTAATTCGGTTTGATTTGATTTATATTAAAAATTTTAAAATCAAATCAACCGAATTATATATGTATAATATATATTTCAATAATTATATATATTTTTATTAAAAAATTAAGTAACTGAATTTATATATATCGATTCGGTTTAATTCAATTAATCTTATAAAAATATTAATTTAATTTGATTCAATTAATTATACAAATCAGTTCTATTTTCAAAATTTAAGGTTGGTTAATTTAATTCTTCTAAAATTTGGTTCGGTTACCGATTGCTCACCCTTGCTAGTAACTGCCACCGCTGCTACCCACCCTACCACCCCTTTAATTAAAAATACAAAATCCAACACTCCACTTTCAAGTTTCAACAATCACCATCAGTGAATTTCATGTCTATTTTTATTATTATATTTTAGAGAAAAAAAAAAAGGAAATTTGAATTTGGAAATCTAAAACAAGAAAAAGAAAGCAATAACGCAAAAACTCATTGTATCCGTTGATGGAAACTACAGCGACTCGAGCTACGGCGACCACAATCAGGTCCATAGGCGACTATAGCAAAAGGAAAAACAATGTTGGGAGTCTCCAATCGAGCAGTAGCTGCTGGTGGTTTCTGGTCAACCTTGACAGTTGAGCTCAAAGTGGACAACTACAGTGAAGCTCCAGCTCTCGATTCCAATGCGAGTTGGTTTAGGCACTTCAACAGCGGCTTGCGAGTGCGACAGCATCAAATTGTGCAGTGGCAAGCGAATGGTGGTTTGCCCACCAGTGTTGTTTGCGTCAATTTCTTGGCTAAGATATGGATGTGTATCCGTGTGTGAAAGCGAGACAGTAAGGTGCAAAATAATAAATAATAAGTATGTATAATTAATATATGTGCAAAATAAATTATTATTATATTTTTACCTCTTTCCGAAAAAGTTAATCTCATTTTTTTTTATCTGTTCGAAATTATCGTCCTTTTTTTTTTAAATGGTGATTGATATATTAATTTATTAATATATTCCTATTTAATATTTTACCACACCACATTTTTATTAACAAATAATTAATTAATTTTATCATTAAGAAATGATGCATATTAATTTTGGTCAAATAATTAATTTATTAGATTTAATTTTATGAGACTTTTTAAAATATTGATACTCCATTTAAATAGGAATGTGCATATTAGTTTGTATCTTTTCATATTCATATTCAAACATTCATCATATTCATGTTTTAAACATGAGTTAGAAAATAAAAAATAATTCTCAATCCCTTACTATTTTTGAAGAAACTCTAAAAATAATTATCACTTCAAATAATGACTACAAGCCATTACTTTTTTTAAATTTTCCACAAAAAGAAGATGGCTATATTTTTGTTGTTCAAGATCATCAAATTATTGTGTCTCGAATGTTAAGAATTTTTCTACCCAGGTTTTACAAATTTATGGAATTTAGGATTAGATGATGTTATTATATTATTTATCCACCTTTTTGTAAATGTATTTAGGAAATGTTTGGTAGAGCGATTGCTAAATGTGCGATTGGTGTAAAAGTGCGATTGACAAATCGCCAATCGCTAAAAGCAGCTTATAACTACTTATGAGATTTGTCGATTGAATAGAAATTTTGTCATAATCGGAGTTTTTAGTTGATTAACCAAACAATACAAATTTTTCCAATTGGCGACTCGCATATTGACAATCGGCAATTAGGAGTGTTTAGTTAGTCAACCAAATAGCCCATTAGATATTAACAAATGTCTTAAATTAATATTATGTTCCTTTTGATAATTATTTGTGCAAGTAAGGATTTTAAAATTTAGGCTGGAATATTATGTATGATAATTATTTACTAACGATTGAGTTTTTGAGAATTTTTGATAGAGCCAAAATAATTGCAAATATCATAGTGCTCATTAACAAGTGGGAGTTACAACACTTTATATATTTCTAATTTGTACAAAAGTAGAGGTTGTATTCTTATATAATGTTTGCTAAATTCACTGTAAGCAAAGAAGTCTAGTTTAAACACTAAAGAACAAGCTTCAACTAATGTATTTTGGGTTCTTAAATAATGATAGATGATAGAATAACAAGTTTAAACTAATGTATTTTGAATGTGATTAATCAGCCAACTAACTTACATAAACCAAGACATTATCGAGTCTCTATATCTAAAATTGTTACATCATTTAAGGACTAAAAACTTGGATTTTTAGAAGATTCAGAAATGCATCATCAATTATTAAAGCCATTCGCCCAAAATAACTTAAAGCCCTCTTAATCTAAGAGAGTAACAAAAACAAGCGAGATAAACAAAATAAGGACCAACAAGTCAAAGCAAATCGTACACTGAAAGAATGCATAATATTTTTTTAGAATTGGTATTACATATATGCACTTTAAATTCAAATCAATAGTTGAATGTAAAAAATAGAGCACCATCTAAAATTAGGTCCACTATTCAAATTAGTAGAAGCAAAATCTATCAAAATAGACAAAAAGGTGTAGGTGTAAATCTAACAAAGGTTCTAAATGTCAAGCTAAGCCATCACATTATCATCTTCATTTTGAGAATTTCCTTGCATTTCACAAAGAGCTGCCTTTGCCCCATTCATAACTTGAGAATCGCACTCGACACAATTTGGTAGCTGTCCATTTCTAATTAACTTTTACTTGTTCATATGTGAAATCTTATAGTTATTCCCACTAAAATTTTTTATCACCTCAACTATGCATAATTGTAATGTCAAAAACACGTTTAAATTTTCAATTGGAAATATGTCAAAAGCATGTTCCACAGCTAAAATAAATTCATCAATTGTTATTGCAGCCTCTTCATGTTAAAGAGAATCAATAGCTCTAAAGAAACTAAGATCCAAGACATTCATATCCGGACTATTTGGAGGTTGACAACATAAACGAATGTCAAATTTATCAATTCTCGCAACTTCAAAAAACTTAGCATCATTAACATCTAAATGTGGCCTTGCATTATCTTGTTGAATGAATATGCTTTTGGAACTAGAACATGGTCATTTTTCTTCGACCGAAGGCAATAATTTTTCAATTAAACAAGAATGAATAACATCTTTAGTAACTTATAAAATTGGTTTTGTCTCCAAAGTCCCTACTCTATGATTTTTACTATTTCTTTTGGTTACTTCCTTGAATACAAATGGCCGTATTTCAATTTTTCCATTGAATTCTTTGTTGGAATTCACATCAAATCAAGGACGAGCAATGATAGTTAAAAACATAATTTTCTCGTTAAATCTTTTACTTTTGCATGTGCAAAAGGGTTTTTCTTCATCCGGATGGAGATAATACTTTTGTAATGTCTTAAACATAAAAAAAAAAAAAAAAAAAATCATTTTTCATCAATATGAATTCTATTGAACATGTCAACAAACAAAGATTTAGAATCAAGTGTACTTTGGTTAATCATTGATAAGCAAAACTCCAACCTTGATTTCTTATTACCATCCGTTAAATATGGCTTTATTGTATTTGAATGTGGTTGAATATAACCTTCTTTGATCCTTTCATACATGGTTGATATTGATACGTTCATAGCCTTTGATAAGGATCATATATTTGTTCAACGATGAAAAGGAATATCTTTTATTTGTTCTAAATCTATTTCAACTCTTCTGGACTAACTCTTTTAACAAGCTTTGAAGATAAATCCGAGAGACTATCATTTGCAATATAATTTTTTACATCATGCCAAATTCGATAAACAAATCTTTTAAATATAGAAAAAGAATTGGCAACTTTCAAAATGACTCCTCTTGCTAATTTTTCGTCTTGACTTTCCTTGAGTAACATTTCAAGAGTAACTCTCTTTTTATCACAATTAAAATTTTTCTTCTTTAGTCCATTATCTTTTTCAGGTGCTACCATGCTCAAGTCAGCATTAGAGAAAAAATTGACATCTTCTAGAAAAGAATTCAAATCAATGGGAGTATTTAATGATGAAGGCAAATGGCTATGTAACACCTTGAAATTTTTATCATTTTAAGCACAAAAAGCTTCCATTTAATCATAGGAACATCATACATGAATAAATAGACAAGTCGCAAAAAATCAACCCGACAGTTAAGCAGGCACCTTGGTGCTTCGATTTTCGAAAAAGCTCGAAAGTGCATATGTTTAAATGCACTATTAGAATCATAAGCTAGAGGAATATAAGAAATACTATTTCAGAATCAAAGTGGGACAAAAAGGTGAATAGTTATGAGTTAATACTATTGTTTGAAGTATCGGGGAGGAAAACTAAATTACCAAAAGTCTAAATAGTATAAATAGTCACTTTTTTATCTTTTCTTCCATTCATTTCTTCTCCCCCTCTTATCCTCCTTCATGGTCGAACCTTGCTCTTCATTTTCTTTCAAATTTTTACAAAGAAACCTAAAGAAAACCTAAGGAAAACATGATTAAACACCAAATTAAACCATCCTATACTAATTTCCATCAAGAAAAACAAGTAAAAGATTGAAGAAAGGCAACTTAGGGTTTCGGCCAAGCTTGAACAATTAGGTGAAGTGATTGTTTCTTCATTGTTTCCATTTGTTTTTGCTGTATATGTGATTAGATAGATGAATTGAATGATAGATAGCTAAATTGAGCAAGAATTGATGAAAATCCTAAATTGGATAATTTATGTTGAAACTTAATTTCTTTATTTGGATTCCATAATTTTATTTGATGTTAGAATATGTTAGTTTTCATCCATTAGAACCTAAATATATGAAAATATTTGGTGTAGTATCAAAAGAAGAGGAATAAGTGCAATAGTGTTAACTTTGAGCAATTAGGCATTCTATAGCGATTTTGATCGAATCGACAGTTCCGGTAAGTCTTATATATATTGTTATACATGAAAATATCTTGATATTGAATTAAGAAATTGATTTGGACATGAAACCCCATTTGGCTGAAATGTTCATGCTGAGATTCCTATTGATTTTCACTTGTTTTCAAACCTTAAATTAATCCATTTTCCTTGTTTGATATGTGATTTGAAATATTCCCTGAAATGAGAGCATTATTGATTTGATATATGAAACCTATGTTTTATTGAACTTACCCTTTAACCCTACCAAATTGGTATTTAAATGTTGCACACCAAGTATTCGGTGAAATGCTCTTTACAATTTCTTCAAGCTAACTAGTAGCCATCAGTTTCACCAGCGCTGGTGATTGGCCATCTCACCAGTGCAATTGACCCATTTTGACATATTTTATACCTAGCCCAAATTTGTGTTTTATGGCATTTGGCCTATCACTTAATGATCCTAAGACTTGTTTATTGAATCATATTGGCATTGATTGACTAATGAGAAGTTAATGAGCCCAATGACTTATTACATGTACCTTATTGTTTTTATTAGCTATTTGCCACTATGATTGTTTCCTATTACATATTAATGTGTTAATATGACAAAGATACCCTACCGATTGGATAGTGGATATAAACATGTGATTTTGCACCCCAAATAGACTCGAGTCATCCTAGACTGATTAACAATTGACTGGAGATCAAAGTCTATTATAAATATAGACAAACCTGACTGTGCCAGACTGATCGGCGTCAACCAGAGGTTAAACCACTTTGAATCATGCGAATCATACTGGATAAGTATCAGAATAAGTCTAATGGCAACTGCCTTTGGCATTGGCGACAATGTCATGCCTTTATGGTGGCGCCACTAATGGCATAGGTAACAATTAGAGGCGTCGCCACCAAAGCTAGTCTCTGCGGCAACCAAGGCCAGCCTCTGCCACCAATTGTTTACCCTGATGCCACCAATTGCTTACCCTGATGCCACCAATTGCTTACCCTGATGCCACCAATTGCTTACCCTGATGCTGCCAAAGTTCTTCTCAGGGAATGTGAATCCCACATTAGTTTTCAGTTTGATTTTTCCATGATGTTTTCCTATAAATTAAAGCCTCAATTCACTTTTCAAAACACACCAGAATAACTAAGTAGAGTTTTCCTTAGTTGACTTTCTCTTCTCCCTCTATATTTATCTTTTTTATTATAAGTGGTTCATCTCTCTTTGATTTCGAACTGATTTCTTCAACTCTCTTTGAGTTAGAGGAATAGAAGACCTAGAGTGATCTCTCTTTGAGTCAATCTAGAAGCATCACCATTTTGCTAATTTGACTAATCAAATTAAACTCGGTAATTAAAAATTGACAATAATCATACCTTTGTACTAATTTTTGTTATTGATTCCAAAGTGGTACTCCGATCTGAACGAATGCGTCCCTCACAAAGTAAGTTATCATGTTCTTATCTCAAAATTAATGTAAAGTATCAATTAAAAGAACCAAAACATGATAAAATCAAACTTTTCCTAAAATCAGACTAACCCTCTTCGTAAGAAGGGAGAACTACGTCACATTTAATGGGATACGCAGGCAAGCTGTTTCCTAACTTCAAATAAAAAAACACCAAAAAATTCTTTTTTCTTAATCTATCTTGTTTTTTATGTTATTTTGGGGAATGTGTGGTTAGCTCATAATTCTCATTGTAAACTAGAGTTAACATCTCATGTTATTAGCTTTTTAATGTAATTAAACCACTTTTACTTTCTGTTCTTTATTTTAAATGTTATATTACTTGTTTTATTATGCTTTATTCATGTATTGTTTATTTACCATTCTTATAACTTGTTCATGAAATCTAATTTTTATAAATCAATTGTTGAATAGAAAGCCAAAATGAGAGTTACTTAAAATTAAAAACCTAGTCCTCGAGCATAGTCCCTATTTGAAGGTCGAGTGATTTTTCTTTGGGTTATAATTGGAGTTAGATAAGGTTTTCCTTTCTTTTTTCCTTTAAAATAAAGGTGGCGACTCTACCAATTTTCAAAATAAAAGATTAAAAAGATAATTTGCAAATGTAAGATAAAAGCTGCATTTAGTGTATGGGAAGCGCCCCAAAATGAGTATCTTGGTGCTTAGGCGAGGCCTCACAGTTGGCGACTCCACTAGGGATAAACTTTTTTCTCAAACAGTCAAAGAGGACTACTAATTGGTTTGAAAGAAAATAAATACTCTTTTTTTAAAGTAACTTTTTGTTTTGGCTTTTTATTTAACTATTGATTTTGCATGTATCATTTTGCATAACCAGTTATGAATCAAAAACTTCGGATAGCGAGTAGCATTCACTTGACAACTTTCTTTGAGTATGTTGGGGATTACAAAAGCATCCACCCCACGATGAATCTTCAATCTTTGTGAAGTGTAATGAGTAGTTGTACTATTGGACCCATGCGAGGCTCTTTGACTCACATGTGATTAGGTATATCACTATCCTAGTGTGACAGATACCCTTTTATCCAATCCACCTAGCCCTCATGTAATGAACTTAGATCTTAGACATTAAGGCCCGTGAACCATAATACTATTGAACTATCATCATGAAACCTTTTCCTTATACCATAATCATGCATTCATACCATCTCATGCACCCATAATAATTAGACTAAGAACCAATGAGTCAAAACACATGTATACCAAAAGCCTTTTACCCCCATGACCCAACTAAGATGACCATACTATCTTAGATTAGGAACTCACTCAAACCTTGGTTAAACTAGACCTAACCCATGGTTTTGATTTTTTGAAGGTACCAATGGCTGACTTACCCAAAACTGAAGCTAAAACTGAGCTTGAAACCATGAACACACTTCTCACCAATCTCCTCAAAAGGCAAAAAGACACTTTCCAAGCTGCCATTGAAGCCCAACAGAACCACTTCATTGAGATGAACCTCTAGTTTACTAAAAATATGAACCAATAACACTAATACATTCTCCAAAAGGTGAAAACTATGCTAGACTTACACCCATCTACCAATCCATCTAACCCAGAGGCCAATGTCTCCACTTCGAAGCTTTCTATAGTTGATTTGACAAATAATGGGTCGACTCCGGGTATTACTCTTACTACCAATCCCCTTTTCTAAAAAGGAGAATACCAAGCTACATCTGAAACCAATAAACTCATGAAAAAGTTTGAAGCCATGGAAATAGTTCTCAAAAACATTAAGAGGTATGAGGACTTGATTGATGTTGATTTTTTCATACTATTTTACAATGCAAAGGTCCCACCAAAGTTCAAGATACCATACATGGATAAGTTTGGTGGAAACACCTGCCCCAAGACTCACCTTAGGATGTATATAGGGCCAATGAATCCTCTTGGCATGGAAAATAAGCTCCTTGCTCAATTGTTCTAACAATCTCTTACTGGAGCTGCAATGAAATGGTTTGTGGACCTAGACACTAATTTTAAGAAGTTATAGGATTACATCTGCAATGCTTTTGTGAAACAATACCATTACAACATTGAGGTGGACAACACAAGGAGGGATTTTGAAACCACCAAGTAACAACAAAAAGGAATCTTTTTCCACTTTTCTTACTAGGTGGAGGGAAAAAGCTGCCTAAATGATGAATAGACCCACCGAGCAGGAGCAAATTGACATCAGTATGAAGAACCTCCTCTAACATATCAAATACACCTTCATACTCAATACCTCATAGATTTCAAAGCTCTCATTGCCACAACCTCCAAGATTGGGGATTTAATCCAAAGTGGACAACTTAAAGATGAAACCACTAGCTCTTCATGGTTTAGGAAGAACACAAACTACTCTTCCAATTCAAACCACTCCACCAATCAGAAAGGTGGGGAAGTAGCTATTTTGTCCAACCATCCTCCTATGAGGCTTGAAAGGTCCTTCATTGAATTGGGCATGCTTGTGGGAATGGTGTTTAGAAAGGTATTGTAATCCGAATTGATCACACCCTTAGAACCAAGGGCACCATCAAATCTTATACCTAAAATCTAGAATATGAGTGAGTAATGTGAATACCACCAGGCTCAAGGGCACAAAACTGACATGTGCAATAACCTAAGGCACAAGATCCAAGATCTGATTAATAGTGGATGAAAGTCCCATGGCAACCAAGACCGGGGGGGGGGGGGGGGGGGGATGAATTGGTTGTTTAATAAAATTAATGAGTGAAAGAGAGGAAGAAAAATTCACACAAGAAATTTATAGTAGTTCGGCCAAAAATGCCTATGTCCACTCCTCAAGATCATACCTAAGTATTTTACTATCTTTAATCCTTTTTCAGGTTAAAGATCAAACCTTAAAGTGTTTTGGCTTATACTAAACCTTATAAGTGTTTTTATAACAAGGCTCACACACAACCCAAAAGAAATACAATAGATGAGAAATAAATTACATAATTACTTTAACCCAATTCTCAGGAATCAATTACACTCCAACAATCTTGAAGTTTAAGAAATTAATTCTTTTTACAATAGAAAACTCAAATTAAAGCTCAAGAACACTTAAAATTTGAAGATATGAATTATTGCACAATAAATTGGTTGTTGCTGTTTTAATAAATTCATATCAACTCATATATATAGTCATCTACCTAAAAGAGTCATTTAGGTGCATTAAATATGCATTTAATGCAAATCAGAGTTGTTCCAACTGCTTTTTTTGTTTGCCAGAATTCGAACTGTAGCAGCGGCTACATATTCTGTAGTGGGCACTATATAATAAGTAGCGGGGCTACTTATAATGTAACGGGTGCTACTGAAGCTTCATAAACTTCAAAATGCTTTTATATCTTCTGAGCTTTCTTAATAGCGGTTGCCACATTCTGTAGCAAGTGCTACTTATAAGTAGCGGGGGCTACTTAATAGTGTAGTGGGCGCTACTCTTTTGGCTCGCTTTGAATATGAAATTTGCGGCTGTGACTTCTTTGTAGCGGCTGCTACTTCAAACTTTAATATATGTAGCGGTAGACACTTATATAAGTCATAGGCGCTACTTAAGTTAGTGGCGGGAACCTATTTCAATCACGGTCGCTTTCGAAGATAATTAGCTACTGTGACTTATGGATCTCATTATAGCAACTGCTACTGCTGAGTCGCGGGCATTACTTAATTAAGTAATGGGCACTAATTATGTGGTAACGAGGCTATAAAATTGTTTTCTCTTAACTTTTCTTTGTTTGAAGTTAAGAAGCGGGGGCTACTTATCAGTATAGTGGCCGCTACAAACCAGTAACTTGCAATCTAAATATCTATCCTTACATATAATTAAGCAAACATCATTAGAGGTTTAATTAGTTGTTTGCACACATCAAAATGAGTATGTTAGAATATCAAAGATCTAACAATCTCCCACTTTTTGATGGTGACAAACAACTTTTAAGTGCAAGAGATTAAAAATATGAATTAATAAAATTTTTGAGAAAATGGAACAAAACTCCCCCTCAAAGTGTTCCAAACAAGTTTTAAATCATATTTTTGATAAGTTTGCACTATTACTCCCCCTTTATTTGGAAGCATTAAAAGAAAAAGTATTGAATGGGGGGTTGTGTTGTCAAAAGCATGTAGCAAGGTAGTTGAGAAAACAAAAACAACAAAGCGTTCAAGATAAGCGCGTCAAAATGACTATATTAGTTGCATATACCAGAACAGATTAGGCAATATGTCAGTAAAGCAAGATATCAACATTTCAACTCAATAGCTCATGAATAAAATCAATATATTATAAGGAAATATATTGAAATAACATGATAGAAAAAGTACCAAAAAATACAAAAAGCATCTTAAAGAATTACAAAGAAAAACAAAGTTCCTAAAACTAAAAGGCAGGATCAGCTGGAGGGCTTCCTACTGCAGCAGTTGCTTTAGCTCCAATGGCAGCCACATCAGCAAAAACATTAGCAGAAGGTTGAGTTTTTGCTTCGAGAAGATCTTCAGTTGGACTAGAGATTGCATCGCCGGAATCTGAAGTTGTAGAAGGAGCAACTTCAGTGTCATCAAGTTTGGCATGCAACTCGCGATGCTGTCGATGAAGTCGATGAATTGCTCCCTTGATGGAAGTCTGGGCAATGGCAATGTCATTGATTCGATCATCTAATTGCTGTATTCGAGCAAAGACTGTCTGCTCAAGAGAGCCAAGATGGTCTGTGATAAGAGAGGTCAATTGAGATACATCCATAGGAGGAAGAACTGCATAAGCTGAGGTTGCGGGAGGATTTGAAGGTGCAGGAGTAGAAGAAGAAGGAGGAGGAGGAGGAATCAAAGCATATTCACGATCCCGACGATCAATTGCAACATTATCCCTAAGGACATACTCCCTATCCCTATTTTTAATTAGTATGGACATTTTGGCTAATGCTTGTATTCCTAAAAACTCGTATTCATCATAAAGATGATGCAATGGATGGTAAGTGGTGGATGCAAGATCAAAGCAAAATCTAGGGTTTGGGTTGCTCGAGTCAATTCTACTGCAATTTTTGTGATTAAATGTCCAAGCACAATATTGCTAGACTTTCGTTTTGACAGCGAATCAAGGTGATCTGCAAGCCATAGAATAGAAGCTAGCTTATGCCCCTTTTCAATGCACCACAAGAAAAACATATCATATTTGAGCATAGCACTATTTCTAATCCCTCTTGCAATTATAGTATAGGCTATAATGCGATGTGGAATTTTAAAAATGGGACTTCGAATGCTGGTAACCTTAGATGTTCTAGGGTTAAAAGGTGTGTCTAGACCTGTAATTTCTCTCCAAAAGTCAGACTCAATGAATGTATCAGGATAATTGTCAAAGCTGTGATCATAAAATCAAGACTTTAACTTGCTTAAGTCTATCTAATGTGTAGGGTCGCCCTATGATTTTAAAAGACATAATTCTATAAGATGAACCCGTAGTGGTTTTCACCTTAAGATTTGAGAAAAACTCTTGGACAAGAAAGGGATAATAGGAATAGGTTATGTTCGACATAACCATCAAATCCACAGAGGCTAATTTCTCCCTAACTAAACCAACAAGCCCTAATTTTTCTAAAGCAGCCCAATTTATATATCTAGATGGTAAAATGTTGCTATTGGAGGTTAGGATTGCAAACCTTTACTTTTCTTCTTTGATTAAAGAATTAAGAAGACGGTTATGATCAAAGGGCTGGGAGACAGACTGTGTTGGAACAGGGGTAGACTGTGGTGGTGGTTGTTGAGAAGTAGCTCAAACCTGTTCCTTTCCTAGTGATCACACTGACCTCATCTAATTTGTTTCTAAACACCCATTTGGTATCTATGATGGGATGGTTTTGTGGGCTAGGAACCGAGGTCCAAACCTTGTTTCTTTCACATTGATTTAATTCTTCTTGCATAGCCTCAATCCAACTTTCATCGTCTAGAGCTTCATTGATATTCTTAGGTTCAATTTTAGATATGAAAGCTAGATTATTCAATATTTCCTTAAAAGAGGATCTTGTGGCCACATCTTTTGAGGTTTCACCAATTACAAGGTCTTTAGGGTGGTCCTTTTTGAATTTCCAATCATTTGGAAGTTCATCATTAGTAGGAGGAATTTTATGGCATTGGAAGAATTTTTATGGTTTCTTCTATTGAAGCTACTCTTGCTTCCCAATCCTTTTTGGATAGAACTCTGAAGATCTTACAATTAATATCTTTGTTAGAGTAATTCTTCTTACGCTTCCTCATTTGATTTATAATTACCATTAGGCGATTGTACATTTCAGATACCTTCTCATTTGGTAACATTTGAAAAAGCTCATATTTATGAGTAAGAATCTGAATTGTTTTACCCTTGACTTGATTTGTTCCTTCATGAATGGTTTCAAGGGTATCCCAAATTTACTTTGTTAAAATGCAATGGGACATTTTGCCATACTCATCTCTACTCAGGGCACAATAAAGAGTATTCATAGCTTTTTGATTTCTCCCTTTTGCTTTCCTTTTTGCTGTGTCCGTACACCTTTTGGTTTCATGACTTCTATATCATCAATGGTCTTTGTAGGAATCGTATAACCAGCTTCAACTACATCCCAAAGATCAATGCCATCACTATCCATGTAGATTTCCATTCTATTCTTCCAATAAGTGTAACACCAAGTTCCAACCGAGCCTAGTATAGTTAAGGACTTTGGGAATTTCTGTTAATTTATTTGAAATTAATTTGATGTGCTTACATGTGTATTTGATTGTTGGAAAAAATAAAATAATGATAATAAATAAATAAATAAATAAAATATCCAAATTGTGTTACAAAAATGATAGGACTTAATTGCAAAAGGAAATAAAAATTAGGGATTTAATTGATAATTTATAAGGACCCAATTGGAGTAAAATAGTAAGAGGGAGGAGTAAATAGCACTCTTACTCATCTAGATTTAATGGAACAAAGTATTGGTGCATTTTAATCCTAAGGATGCATGTATAGGTTGCAAGGCTTGCTTTATAAGATTGGATGGCGAAAGTCCACTATCTATTAAAATAACCTAAATAATTCTGCATTTTTCCCATTCTTCCTCCCAAAACCATGAGCTTCTCCATGGAAGAAGAAAATTCCTCCTTTTGGTTCAGCCATTGAAGAAAAGATTCAAGATTTGTGTTAATTTTTGAAGCTTGGGTAGAAATCTTCATCTCATATCCTCCATTTCTTCAAGCTAGGTCCAAGCTTGCAATTGGGTGAGAGTTTGGAAAGCTAGGGTTTCGGCCAACCTAAGAACTTGAAGGTGATTTTAAAAATTCTTGTTGTTTAATGGATTATTGGCATTTAAATATTGATTTGGATGCTTGAATTAAGGGATTTAACTTTTGGTTGGGAAAATTGTATAGTGACCGAATTGACTTGAGAAAATTTGGGAAAATTTTGATTTTGTGTTTCAATTGGGAAATTGTTGTTATTAATGATGTTAAATAGATGTAATTAATGTTAATTAGATGGTAAATTTTGGATTGAATTTCAAATTAGGAATGGGCCATGAAACCGAATTGGGGGGATAGGGTTTAGGTGAAAAAGTTCTTCAAAATTCTGCAATTGAATGTTTAAATCTTAAATTGACATGGTGAATTGATGTTTGAATGCTTAAATTGGAAGAATAAACTTAAAGGGAGAAAAAACCCCTTTGGCCGAATGCCAAAATTGGGAAAAAGGGGGAAATTGCTTAGTTTTAGTGAAATTGGTTGTTTAGATGTGTAATTGATAACTTGAATTAGTTAATTATAAGTATAATTGGAGAATTAATTGTTGATTTGGGAAAAACCCCCAAAATCGAACCTAATTAGGGCAAGCATGAGGAATTTGGTTTGATTTTGTGTAATTAAGCTTAGAAAGTGTTTTAACTCCATACTTGGCCCAATCCTTTCCCCTATCCCTAAGCTTCAAATTGATACCAAATAGTCTACCTAAATATGTTCATAATATAGAGAACCAGAAACTCCTCAAAAATCCTAAAACGGACCCGTAATTTGACTTGCCAGTTGCGTCAGGCGGGCCCGTTTCTTAACTTTGGCTAGTATGCCTATTTGATACATATGATATAAAAATGAGTTGTTATATGTAAAATTGAGCTATATTTGTGATCCTATATCCATTATATGAGACTTTTGCATATGATAACATAACAGGGCTACTACGAAGGGGTAGCGGGATTATCCGTCGACCGTGTACACACTGGTATCTATTTGACCCTTGTTAGAGAAGGGAGTTATATTCTCTAGTCGTAAGAGCCGATCACTCTTACGTAACTATTGGTTTCGCGCTATTGCGCCATATACATATTGGTTAGCACAATTGTGCATATTGGACATATTGGTCCTATTTAACTGTTGTATCATATGTAATGTGATTCATACTACATGTTATTATTGTTCGCCATATTTTGAACATTTCATATGCCATTCTCATAGTTCAACACTTGTACCACATATTTTCAATACTATTGGTTCTATCCTTGGCTATATTGCTACTAACTTTTTCAGGTTTCGGTTCAGTTTAAATGGTATATAATTCTCATGCATTTTTGTATATAATTACTTACTGAGTATTTTATACTCACCCCCATAGTTGTAAATCTTTTTAGGTGACGATGAGGTCCGGGTTCCACAGGCTCATCTTTCCCCGTCG
Organism: Aleurites moluccanus; assembly: GCA_948193065.1. Classification (NCBI taxonomy): domain Eukaryota; kingdom Viridiplantae; phylum Streptophyta; class Magnoliopsida; order Malpighiales; family Euphorbiaceae; genus Aleurites; species Aleurites moluccanus. The sequence continues at coordinate 64,363 of CANXYC011668409.1, forward strand.
TGGACATTTTGACACATCTATGTAAATATTATGAATTAATCTTTTATTCTAAAAATTTGTCTAGTAGCTCCATGGTACTGTAATCTAAAGTATGAGTAATTAGATTTGGTATGTATGTAATTATCTATGTGTGGATGTTGATATAGTTGCCTATTTTGGGTATTATAATTTGTTTGATATGATAATGGTTTATGTTGTTAATTGAGAAGTATGGATGAGTTGATGATGTGGAGATGGAGTTGAGTTGGGAAATGATATTGGAAGTGTTTAATTGATAAATTGGTAAATTGGCATGTTGAAAATACAAAGGAAACTCTGCTGGATTTTCGACAGGACACAGGCATAATATATAGGCATGTAATATAATGTAGTATCATATGAATGAATTTGTATGATATATGAGCTATTAGAATGAATAAGGTTTTTTAGTATTGGCTATAGTGTATTAGGGGTTCATTGAGGTACTGGTAGCCTTTGGCAGATCCCTTACCCTTGGACCATCGCGGCTTCCCGGTTTGGGTTGTGACAAAGGTGGTACAGAGCCAAAGGTTCTATTTCCTTTATATTGTAAGCATACTATATATATATATAACCCTTGTTCCATGGAGCATAGGTATTTATATATCGTCAAAGTATAGTCATCGTCATTGTTTATATTCTGCGTACCGATATGAAATTACTCTTTCTGATTTGATTTTGTGTTTTCTTATAGTGTGTGAGGATGTCTCAGCACTCTTCAGGATCCAATCTTTCCACAATTGACAGGGATTATCGAGAGTTGAGGGGTGAGGCGGAAGTTGCCTCTAATGCCTCAGTGTAAGCAACTGAACCATCTAGGAGTCGTAGGTGTACTGAATCTTTTGTGGCGGGGGATGCACTCTGGAGGCAAGAGATGCATAAATTCAGGAGGGAAATGTTACGGATATTATAGACTCATTTGGTAGCACAGCTTGCAGCAGTGCAATAGCCTCCCCCACCACCTATTCAGCCTGAAATATAGCCTGAGGCACCCCTAATGCCAATTGATCATTTGAGGAAGAGGGGTCGTCAGATTATACCTGAGGGTGGGGTGACTATATTAGAGTTTAGGAGGTTTCAGCTGCCTACATATGCAGGGGAATATGGCATAGATCCCAATGACTTTGTGGAGGAGGTGGATAAGGTTGTGAGGAAGCTGCCATGTTCTAATGCCAAAATAATAGAGCTAGTGGGTTTATTGTTACAAAAGGATGCTTCTACCTGGTTTGATGAGCATATAGATGAGAATATCCATAGTGATGACCCGATGACCTGGGCTGAGTTCAACCAGAGGTTGATGGACGAGTTCTTGACTGAGGGGATCCGATCTGGGAACATTGTTAAATTTGAGCAGTTGAGTCAGGGCAATCTTAGTATTCCCGAGTATGCCAGGGAGTTTAGGCTATTGAGTAAGTATGAAAGGAGGATAGCCTCGACTGAGGCAGACCTAATTGACAGATTTAGGAGAGGGTTGCATGCTCCATTGTTTAATGCCCTCCTAGCTGTGGAATTTACCTCTTTGTGTAAGGTTATTGATAAAGCTGCCCAGATGGAAGCTAAGTATAGAGAAGAGAGATTTGTGGAAGACCAGAGGAAGAGGGGTAGAGGTGTTGAGTTTCAGAGACTTGGGGAGGGATCTTCACAGCAGCAGTCAGTTCGATTACCTCCCAGGTCAGGACATTTAGTTTCATCTCAGAGGCAGGGGAGACCTTAATATAGAGAACAGGGAGGGAGATTTGCTGCTCATGTTTATTCTCAGGGCTCTAGTAGGCCCCGACAGATGACTTCATAACTGCTTATTTGTAGACATTGTGGAAGGAGGCATGTGGGGGAGTGCCGGATGAGATCAAGATCATGTCTCCGGTATGGACAGTTTGGCCACTTCTATAGAGATTGTTCAGGATCTCATGCGACAGTTCAGATGGGTAGAGGGGGACCTAGTAGGGGTAGACCATTAGGTACAGGTCAAACATCAGGCCAGTCAACTGCTGGCAGGGGTTAGGGGAGAGTTTTTGCTATGACCCCACAGCAGGCTCAGAGTTCTCATGACACAGTTGTTGGTATGGTTTCTGTTCAGCTTGATATTGCTTAGGTGCTATTTGATTCTGGTGCCACTTACTCATTTGTTTCACCTATATATGTTAGAAGATTGGGGATTGATAGGAACCATTACCGATGCCATTGGATGTTGCTACACCCATAGGGGGAAATATCATTGTGGGTTTTCAATATGAGCATTGTGCTGTGACTATATGTGATCATGTGTTATATGCTGATTTGATTGAACTGCCTATGCTTGAGTTTGATGTCATTCTAGGCATGGATTGGTTGATAGCCTATAAAGCTGTAATTGATTGTTTTATGAAACGTATAGATTTCAGACTTGGTGATCGAGAGACCTTTAGCTTCCAGGGGGAAGTAAATAGATGTGCATTGGGTTTAATATCAGTGATTGAGGCGAGTCAATTGATTCGGATGGGATGTGAGGCGTATTTGGCTGCAGTAGTTGATACTACTAAAGCATCAGTTGCATTAGATGATATTCCTATTATAAGGGAATTTCTGGATGTGTTTCCAGATGATCTACCAGGGTTACCTCTTGAAAGGGAGATAGAGTTTGAGATTGATATATGCCCAGGTACTGATCCGGTTTCTATTGCACCGTATCATATGGCTCTACTTGAATTGAAATAGCTAAAAGTGCAGTTGCAAGAACTCCTTGAAAAGAGGTTTATTTGCCCTAGCAGTTTACCCTGGGGAGCTCCAGTTTTATTTGTTAAAAAGAAAGATGGGTCACTTCGGATGTGTATCGATTATAGACAGTTGAATAAAGTGACTGTGAAGAACAAATACCCATTACCAAGAATCGATGATCTCTTTGATCAATTGCAGGGAGCTTGCTACTTTTCAAAAATTGATTTGAGATCAGGGTATTACCAGTTGCGGATTAAAGTGGAGCATATTCGGAAAACTGCTTTTAGAACCCGATATGGCCATTATGAGTTCTTGGTACTGCCATTTGGGTTAACAAATGTACCTGCAACTTTCATGGATTTGATGAATTGGGTATTTTGACCCTATCTTGATCGGTTCATCATTGTTTTTATTGATTATATATTGGTGTACTATAAAAGCAGAGAAGAGCATGAGGAGCACCTCCGAATCACATTGCAAACTTTAAGGGAGAATCAGCTTTTTGCAAAGCTTTCTAAATGTGAATTCTGGTTGAATGAGGTGACCTTTTTGGGGCATGTTATTGGGAAGGACGGTCTTAAAGTTGACCCACAAAAAGTTGAAGCAGTCGCAAATTGGCCATGCCCTACCTCAGTGACTGAAGTGCGTAGTTTCCTTAGTTTGGCAGGATACTACCATCGATTTATGAAGGACTTTTATAAAATTGCTTCTCCTCTAACGAAGCTAGCCAGGAAAGATGTGAAGTTCCAGTGGGATGATAGGTGTGAGACGAGTTTTCAGACCTTGAAGAACTATCTTACGAGTGCTCCAGTTTTGGCACTACCTATTGAGACTGGCATATTCTCTATTTATTGTGATGCTTCCAGAATTGGTTTGGGATGTGTATTGATGCAAGATGGTAAGGTGATTGCATATTCATCTCGTCAGCTAAAGAAGCACGAGGTGAACTATCCCACCCATGACTTAGAGTTAGCAATGGTTATTTTTGCTTTGAAGATATGGAGACACTATCTCTATAGGGTGAAATGTGAAATATACACTGACTATAAAAGTCTCCAATATCTCTTATAGTATAAAGAGTTAAACCTGCAGCAGAGACGGTGGGTAGAGCTATTGAAAGACTATGATTGTCAAATATTTTATCACCCGGGGAAAGCAAATGTAGTGGGGGATGCTTTGAGCCGAAAGTCGATGGGAAGTTTATCGCATGTATCGGCTACAGAGAGGTCTTTGGTACAGGATCTTCGAGAGTTATTTTCTATAGGCCTTCAGTTTGATTTGGAGACTAGAGGGCAACAGTCAGTATTAGTGGCACAGTTTCATGTGAGACCACTCTTACTTGATGAGATTAAAAGCTCTCAGAATGCTGATCCGCAGTTAGTTCGGATTAGAGAGTTGTTACAAGAGGGAAAAACTCTAGATTTCAAAGAAGATGGAGGGGTATTGAGATGTAAAGGGCAGTTATGTGTACCGGATGTGAAGGAATTTCGGGAGCAGATTATGCGAGAGATACATCCTTATACAGTGCACCTTGGTACAACAAAAATGTACCATGATTTGAAAGCTCATTACTGGTGGCCGAATATGAAGGGCGATGTTGCTCGATGTGTATCTACTTGTTTAGCTTGTCAACAGGTGAAATTTGAACATCAGAAGCCCTCTGATTTATTGCAGGAGATAGAGTTACCGGAATGGAAATAGGAGCAGGTTACCATGGATTTTGTGGTAGGATTACCACGATCTCGGAGAGGTTATGATTCAGTATGGGTAATAGTAGACCGTTTGACAAAGTCGGCTCACTTTCTTAAAGTGAAGACTACCTATACTGCTGCACAATATGCTCAATTGTACATTGACAAAATTGTGCGATTGCATGGTGTTCCGACAGTGATTATTTCTGACAGGGGTACGCAGTTCACATCCTGATTTTAGCAGAAATTTCAGGAAGCACTGGGTACACAGTTGCATTTTAGTACAGCTTTTCACCCTCAGACAGATGGCCAATCAGAGCGTACGATTCAAACATTGGAAGATATGTTATGTCTCTGTGTTCTGGACTTTAAAGGTAGTTGGAATCAGTATCTTCCTCTGATAGAGTTTGATTATAATAAAAGCTACCACTTCACGATTGGCATGGCATCATATGAGGCGTTGTATGGACGAAAATGTAGATCACCCGTGTGTTGGGTGGAACCTGGTGAGAATTAGTTGGAGGGGCCAAATTTGATTCGGGAGACGATTGAGAAAGTTCCTTTGATTAAGGACAGAATTAGAACAACTTTCAGTCGTCAGAAAAGCTATACAGATCCGAAGAGGAGAGATGTACAGTTTTCCATAGGTGACCATGTATTTTTTAAAATATCACCTATGAAATGGGTGATGAGATTTGGAAGAAAAGGGAAGTTGTCCCCTCGGTTTATAGGGCCTTTTGAGATTCTTGATCGGATTGGTAGTGTATCTTATCGGTTGGCCCTCCCACCTAATTTGAGCCATGTGCACCCAGTATTCCACATATCTTTGCTAAAGAAATATGTGTAGGACCCTTCGCATATCCTTCAGCCACAGGACATTGAAATTGACGAGGAGTTGTCATATGAGGAGATCCCAGTAGAGATAGTAAACCGACAGATTCGTTAACTTCGTAATAAAGAGATTCTGATGGTAAAAGTTCTGTGGTGTAATAGGAAGATAAAGGAGTGTACTTGGGAGAGTGAGTCGGAGATGAGGAAGAAGTACCCTCATCTCTTTAGTGACTCAGGCATTTGATTTTAAACCTTACTAATTATTAAATTCGAGGACGAATTTATTTTAAGGGGGTGGATTATAACACTAAGTCCTAACCGAGCCTAGTATAGTTAAGGACCTTGGGAATTTTTGTTAATTTATTTAAAATTAATTTGATGTGCTTACATGTGTGTTTGATTGTTAATTGATTGTTGGGAAAAATAAAATAATGATAATAAATAAATAAATAAAATAAAATAGCCAAATTGGGTTACAAAAATGATAGGACTTAATTGCAAAAGGAAATACAAATTAAGGATTTAATTGATAATTTATAAGGACCCATTTGGAGTAAAAGAGTAAGAGGGAGGAGTAAATAGCACTTTTACTCATCTAGATTCAATTGAATAAAGTATTGGTGTATTTTAATCCTAAGGATGCATGTATAGTTTACAAGGCTTGCTTTATGAGATTGGTTGTATGAGATTGGATGGCAAAAGTCCACTATCTATTGAAATAACCTAAACAATTTTGCATTTTTCCCATTCTTCCTCCCAAAACCGTGAGCTTCTCCATGGAAGAAGAAAATTCCTCCTTTTGGTTTGGCCATCGAAGAAATGATTCTAGATTTGTGTTATTTTTTGAAGCTTGGGTAGAAATCTTCATCTCATATCCTCCATGTCTTCAAGTTAGGTCCAAGCTCGCAATTGGGTGATATTTTGGAGAGCTAGGGTTTCGGCCAACCTAAGAACTTGAAGGTGAGTTTAAAAATTCTGGTTATTTAATGGATTATTGGCATTTAGATATTGCTTTGGATGCTTGAATTGAGGGATTTAACTTTTGGTTGGAAAAATTGTATAGTGACCGAATTGACTTGAGGAAATTTGGGAAAAATTTAATTTTGTGTTTCAATTGGGAAATTGATGTTATTAATGATATTAAATGGATGTAATTGGAAAATTGATGTTATTAATAATGTTAAATAGATGTAATTAATGTTAATTAGATGGTGAATTTTGGATTGAATTTCAAATTAGGAATGGGACATGAAACAGAATTGGGGGGGATAGGGTTTAGGTGAAAAATTTTTCAATAATTCTGCAATTGAATGTTTAAATCTTAAATTGACATGGTGAATTGATGTTTGAATACTTAAATTGGAAGAATAAATTTAAAGGGAGAAAAACCCCCTTTGGCCAAATGCCAAGATTGGGGAAAAGGGTGAAATTGCTTAGTTTTAGTGAAATTGGATATTTAGATGTGTAATTGGTAACTTGAATTAGTTAATTATAAGTATAATTGGAGAATTAATTGTTGATTTGGGAAAATCCCCTAAAACCGAACCTAATTAGGGCAAGGATGAGGAATTTGGTTTGATTTTGTGTAATTAAGCTTAGAAAGTGTTTTAACCCGATACTTGGCCCAATCCTTTCCCCTATCCCTAAGCTTCGAATTGATAACAAATAGTCTACCTAAATATGTTCATAATATAGAGAACCAGAAACTCCTCAAAAATCCTAAAACGGACTTGTAATTTGACTTACTAGTTGCGTCAGCGAAACTGGGCCCCTGCGGGCCCGTTTCTTAACTTTGGCCAGTAATACATGTGATATAAAAATGAGTTGTTATATGTGAAATTGAGCTATATTTGTGATCCTATATCTATTATATGAGACTTTTACATATGATAACATAACAGGACTACTACGACTGGGTAGCGGGATTATCCGTCGACCGTGTGCACACTGGTATCTATTTGACCCTTGCTAGAGAGGGGAGTTATATTCTCTAGTTGTAAGAGCCTATCACTCTTACATAACTATTGGTTTTGCGCTATTGCGCCATATACATATTGGTTAGCACAATTGACAATTGTGCATATTGGACATATTGGTCCTATTTAACTGTTGTATCATATGTAATGTGACTCATACTACATGTTATTATCGTTCGCCATATTTTGAACATTTCATATGCCATTCTTATAGTTCAACACTTATACCATATATTTTCAGTACTATTGGTTCTATCCTTGACTATATTGCTACTAATATTTTCAATTTTTGATTCAGCTTAAATGATATATAATTCTCATGCATTTTTGTATATAATTACTTACTGAGTATTTTATACTCACCCCCGTAGTTGTAAATCTTTTTAGGTGACGATGAGGTCCGAGTTCCACAGGCTCATCTTTTCCCACCGTGGATATTTTGACACATCTATGTAAATATTATGGATTAATTTTTTATTCCAAAAATTTGTCTAGTAGCTCAATGGTACTGTAATCTAAAGTATGAGTAATTAGATTTGGAATGTATGTAATTATCTATATGTAGATGTGGATATAGTTGCCTATTTTGGGCATTATAACAAGTATGATATGATAATGGTTTATGTTGTTAATTGAGAAGTATGGATGAGTTGATGATGTGGAGATGGAGTTGAGTTGGGAAATGATATTGGAAGTGTTTAATTAATAAATTGGTAAATTAGCATGTTGAAAATACAGAGAAAACTCTGCCGAATTTTCGGGAGGACATAGGCATAGTGTATAGGTATGGGATTTAGCATGTAATATAATGTAGTATAATATGAATTAATTTGTATGATATATGAGCTATTAAAATGAATAAGGTGTTTTAGTATTGGCTATAGTGTATTAGGGGTTCATCGAGGTACTGGTAGCCTCTGGCGGATCCCGTACCCTTGGACTGTTGCGGCTCCCCTGTTTGGGTCATGACAATTAGGATAGTCGGTGCCATTGAAGTAAGGAGGCCTCATGGTAGAGCCGCCTACAATAATATAGGTTGTTTGGTTTGCCATATGATCTTTGATCCAAGATGGTTAAATCTTTGAAAAAGTGAATACGAAGCTCTAATACCAATTGAAAGTCTCTTGGCAACCAAGGGGGGGGGGGGGGACGTTGAATTAGTTATTTAATGAAATTAATGACAACTTAAAAATTAATGAGTGAAAGAAAGGAAAAAAATTCACACACGAAATTTATAGTGGTTCGACAAAAAATACCTACGTCAACTCCTTAAGATCACACTTGAGTATTTCTCTATCTTTGATCCCTTTTTAAGTTAAAGATAAAACCTTAAAGTGTTTTGACTTATATTAAATCTTACAAGTATTTTTACAACAAGACTCACACACAACCCAAAAGAGATACAAGAGATGAAAGAAATTACCCAATTACTTTAACTCAACTCTCAGGAATTAATTACACTCCAACAACTTTGAAGTTTAAGCAATTAATTCTTTTTACAATAGAAAAGTCAAATTAAAGCTCAAGAACACTTAAAATTTGAAGATATGAATTAATGCACAATAAATTGGTTGTTGTTATTTTAATAAATTCATATCAACTCATATATATAGTCCTCAACCTAAAATAGCCGTTTGGGTGCATTAAATGTGTATTTAATGTAAATCAGAGTTGTTCCAATGACTATTTATTTTTTGCCAGAATTCAAACTGTAGCTGCAGCTACACCTTCTGTAGCGGGTGCTACATAATGTAGTGAGCGCTATTGAAGTTTCAAAAACTTCAAGATGCTTCAGTGTCTTTTGAGTTTTCTTGGTAGCGGTCGCTACATTCTGTAGTGGGGGTTACTTAATAGTGTAGTGGGCACTACTCTTTTATCTCGCTTTGAATATGAAATTTGTGGCTATGACTTCTTTGTAGCGGTTGCTACTTCAAACTTCAATATATTTAGCGTCAGACACTTATATAAGTAGCAGGCAATACTTAAGTTAGCGAAGGAACTTATTTTAGTCGCAGTCGTTACTGATGATAGTCATCTACTGTGACTTCTGGATCTCATTGTAGCGGCTGCTACTGTTGAGTCGCAGGTATTACTTAATTAAGTAATAGCCGCTACTTATGTGGTAGCAGGTGCTACAAAACTATTTTGTCTCAACTTTTCTTTTTTTAAAGTTAAGTAGCGGGGACTATTTATTAGTGTAGCAGCCGCTACAAATTAGTAACCTGCAATCTGAAAAACTCCTTACATATAATCAAGCAAACATCATTAGAGGTTTAATTAGTTGTTTGCACACATCAAAATGAGTATGTTAGGATATCAAAGATCTAACAGTGGAGACATTCTACCTCTAGGGCCTAAGCCCAGGCCCAACATCACAAGCAATCCACTTTTGAACCACCAAGTGTAAATCAGTTGCGTCTACTCCTCTGAGCTTGAACATGATCCTATCTCTTTGATTTGGTCATGTGAAGACCATTTTTATGTGCTGGATCTCAACGACTTTGTAGATGAGCTCAATGTTATAACCCGAAGTGGAAACCTAAAATATCCCTCATGTTTATCCCATTCTTCCACTTGCTGAAAAATTAAAAGGCAACAATGAGCCAGATGAAGATAATGTGATAAAGCAATTGAAAAAGACTCAGGAAAACATTTCCATTTGGGGCTTAATCTAATCATCCTACCCTCATCACTAAGCTCTTTCCAAGGCTTTGAAACAATGCCAAGCTCCCATTGACATCTCGCCTGAAACCTTAGTTACCCCTTTGACTAACTAATCCAAGGTCATATCAATCACTTTCAGCAACCATGACTTGCCTAATGGAGAGGGTAGATGTAATCATACCCTGTACATAACTGTCATGGCCCAAGGAAAGACAATCCCAATGGTACTAACGGACAACGGGTCTGCTTTAAACATATGTTCGTTAAATGTGGCTAGCTATTTGGGCTTGGGAACTATATATATCACACCCTCTGATCAAATTATGAGGGTATGTGATAACATCAAAAGGGAAGTTCTTGGAGTAGCTACCCTTCATATGACCATTAAACCAGTAACTGCACCTATCCCCTTCCAAGTAATTGATGTTCTAGCCTATTTTAACTTCCTATTTGGAAGGCAATGGATCCACAAATTCAAAGCTATACCCTCTTCCCTTCAACCAAAGCTCAAGTTCCCTATGAAACTTATGTTGTCACCATCAAAGGGGATATGTATGGAAAAAATGATGTCCTTAGTTTAGTATCCATCTTGGATATTAAGCCTGAACCCTTTGAAGTTCCATTATCAGGATTTTTCTTTGACATTATCTAATTCATTGAAGGTAATGGAGGTAAGAAGTTGGTTCCTTTTGACTTTGACCCCCCTATAGGAGCATAGTTGTGGCTGACATTATGAAAAAATGAACTATTTCCCTAGTCTAGGTTTGGGGAGAAATCAACAAGGGATAATGTCCTTTAATGACTACCCCATGGCTAATCCACCATTTGGGCTTAGCTATAAGCCTACAGAAGAGGATGAGGAAGATATTCAAAAAAGAACTAAGCTAAGGACTGAGGCTAAAAGGAAAGGTGAACCATTTGATTGGCATATATGCCTTTACTTTAAAACTTTAAATAGCTACTTTGTGAAAGAGTGAGAAGATTTCCCTTATTATGGTTTTTACGAACTTTGGTATTGCCCTTTAACTTAGAAAATAACCCTAGGGTTAGAAATTTTCTTTGATATTAGGCTTAACTTAGAAGAATGCAAGCCAATTTACATGCTGGAGAATGATTGGGAATAAAACATAGAACCTACTCTCTTTGAGCAAGTTTTTATGATTGAATGTGGAGTAGAAGCAGATCCCACAAAGCTGATCTAGACCACTCTGAGTCTATAAAAGACCTTTTTGGTCTTTCTTTTTAACCTTTGGATGTACCGATGATGATAGGACCTTTAATCATAATAAAATTCTTGCTTTTCCTCTTATTTTCCTTTGTCAGACTTTTCATTTCTTGCATCCAATCAGAATGAGACATCAAAAGAAAATGAAATAAATGAAAATAATAAAGAATTAATTAATTTTGGCACAATAGATTATTCAAAACTCACATCATAACTTGTTTTCCTAAGAAATTCTAAGAATTTAAGGACTATTTGCATACTGGCCTAATAATATAATAGAAATTGATCCAAACATTGCAATTTAACTTCCATCAGCACTCAGATTGAGGCGACTCCTTATTACCTAGTTTATGGTATAGAAGCAGTTCTTCCAATTGAGATGCAAATTCGATGCCAGGGTTATGCGCGAAAGTTAGCTAGATGAAGCAGAATGGATAAGAGGATATCATGATCAACTGAACGCCATAGACGAGAAAAAAGATGGATGCCTTATATTAGATTTAGAGTTATCAATGAGGCTTGTTAGACATTTCAACAAAAGGGTGACCAACAGAGGGTTAGAAGAAGGAAACTTGGTATTGAAGGAAATCAGAGCTTCGGTTCATGATCCAAGGGGAAATTTTGGCCTAACTAGGTTGGTCCGTACATACTCAAGAAGATTTTATCTGCGATGGAGTCATACTCATAGACCTAGATGAGAATGAATTCTCAAATCTATACAATCTAGTTCAGTTAAAAATATATTTTGTATGATGAGTTGTGTAAACAGAATTATAAGGACTTGATTCTCACGAAAAAAGAAATAAAATATAAAAATATTATGGAGATACATACACAACCTAATATGGGTATGGTTTAAAGCATAATAAAATCATCAACTTTTGTGCCAAAGTTAGTTGACCCTCGCTCGCTATGTTGAAAACTTATAAAGGTGGCTTAGGCAAAAATTAAAGCAGCTCGGTGAGTCGAAAACCCGAAAGGGTGGCTTGAGCAAAAGTTAGAGCAATAGAAGAAGAAAAGAATAAAAAGAGAAAGAAAAAAGAAAGAAAATAAAAAGAAATGTCTCATTTTAATTATTAAGCTTTTTAACTGAAAGTTGCTATGTTGGTCCTTTAGCTCTTTGATTTGGTCCCATTAAGTATCAGTATGGAAAAAAAATGCATAGTTGTATTTATTACATTTTTGGGCTTTTTTTACTCTTTTTTTTTGGGTGATCCAATCAACATACTTGGTGCTCTATCAAAATAAAATTAAGTCAACATACTTAGTGAGTGATCACTTACATCTAATGGTGAGTTTGTTAAACATGTTTATTGCACATTAAATACTGCAATAGGACAAAATTGAGGAGTTGAAAACAGAATTGTGGAGTTGAAGGGCTTATAGATCATATCTTTAGTGTAATGGGCCAAGGGCCCATAGCATCAACATACATTGTTTAGGGTTTTTTTTAAGGGTTTTTGCCTTTTTAGGTTTAAATATTTTTTAAAATAACAAGACCTTTTATGTGATGTGTAGGTGTGCTTCCTGTGCATGTGTTTCTTTGACACTTGTGTAATGGTTTTACATTGCGCTTATATCATAACGAGAGAAAGTAGTGGGTTATGAAACATCTTATAGTTAGCATGTAAAGATATCTGTAGAATGTCTTTGGTTTCTCAACTTAACTTTGTTAACTGCAAAACACTTCTTTACTTTGCTTGCATATCTAGTGAACTTTTTGCATTCTAATTATTTTTTTATTCCCTATATCTTCTTTTATTTGTAGGGATACCTTGATATTGCACAAAAGCATGGTCTTCGTCCTGTATCTCTTGCAATTGGTATGATAAACAAATCTCTCTCTCAAACACCTCTCTTTATATGCTTGTGCATTTGCAATTGCACGTGTGCATGATTAGTAATGTTGGTCTGATGGGTCCTTCTACCCAATTTATGCATGTTTTTGCAATTGTACTCCATTTTAAGGCTTTTGACTATTAAACCCCAATTTGGAAACTTTGTTGCAATATAACCCTACTGGTCAAAATTTAAAAAAAAAATATTATTACTTTATTATCAATCTAAATGAAAAAATATTTTTTAAAAATTTTAATTTCTCCCCCCTTTCCTTCCACCCCCCCCCCCCCCCCCCCCCAACCACATCCCCCATTCATCTCTCTCTCTCTCACTAAATTCTAAGAATCATTTGTGGCTAGGATTACAAGAGGAAGCTTTTCCCTTGTTTCCAATACTCAACTTCTGCTATGCGAGTAATAGAGAAGAATATTAATAGAATATATTTTGTAGCTTCTGCTATTTTTCCCAAAATATATTCTATTAATATTCTCACAAATTCATGAGAGATACATAAATTCTGAGATTCTAAAACTTGAGTTATGAATCTTTACATACTGCAGATTGTGGTCTTGAAGCAGGCATATATTCATGATTCATATCATATATCCCCATTAAGGGAGTGAAACTGCTATGCGTACTGACACTGAGTTTACTTTCCAAGATTGGGTGGTGGCAACCTGTAGAAGGTCTATTAGAGAAAGATAACTCTTGGGGGACACATCATAAGGAACTGACACAAAATGCCTATATAGGGAAATTTATATCAGTATATCATCTTCAAAAAAATTGGTTGTGATGACTGCATCAAGTGAGAAGTGCTTGCTCCACTTTAGTTCTATAAATTGTTTAGAAATGGATCCATTTGAAGTCATTCTGGTTTTAGATATCTTGGACTATAGAAATGATGTACCATTGCGTTGGACTATATCCAGTTTCAATGACAGCTATTCATGTATCAGATAAATATAATAATAACATCTCAGTCTTATTTTAACTATTCAGATGAATGAATATATGAATACTCTTTAATCCTATTTCTATATTATTTTGGTGTGTACATTGAATTGGGGCCATGACTACATGTTTTTCAATTAAGAATGGTTTGCTAAAATTTCTCTAGAAGCCCGTATTAAACTCATTCTAGCAAATTAGGTTTTCTTTCTGGCTATATACTAGCAAATAGAGAAGAATATATTCCATTCAGTTAGTTTTAAAGCTATGTCTGCTTGCCTTTGGTAGTGGAAAATATACACTGATTGCTTGCATGTTCTGAACTAGAGAGTGGCTAAGATTGGAATTCTGTCAATCTTATAATAGAATCAACATGCACTACATCTTCAATATGAAAGATCTACTTGCCTTATTCTAGTTGTTGTGGTCCTTAATCAATATCCCCGTAAATCAATTAATCATTTAATGTATTTGTGTGTGATCAACCAACCTTTCTTAATCCAATTTTTAATTTTAATTTTAATTTTTAAATATTACTAATTGATAATCTATTTTGTAGCTTTGTTTTGCAACATCCTCTAGTTGCAAGTACTATTTTTGGAGCTACGAAGTCATGGCAACTCTTAATATACCGTACCCATACTCTCTGCTATGTAGGCAAAGTTCGACCTACCCCTTTTATTCCTAATGGTCATGTGCTAAAAGCAGAGAAATGGCAAAAAGGAAAGAATAAATAAAAGATGCACAGTGCAAAAAAGAAGAGAGCATAAGAAAGAAAAAATACCTCAATCCTTCCATCTCAAGAGATGTTCTCCTAAACCTCCTGTAGCAAATCCTCGGGATTTTCATTCTTCCATGGAGCCTCGTAGCTTCGATGTCCCTAGTTAGAGCGGAATTAGCTTCGGAATCCATAAAGAAAAGTTGAGAGAAAATATAGAGAGATAAGCTTTAGAAAGAGAAGCAAAAAGAAAAAAAATGAGAGAAGATGAAGAGAATGAAAGAGTGATTCTCTATTTATACCTTTTCATTTTTTTAGAATCTCCATAATTAATATCATGTACTTTTGCAGCCAAGACAAGTCTGGAATTGCAACATCAAATCCATTTCATCTCAGAATGCAACATCGTTAGTGCCATCAAAACCGTATAATTTTTCTTTATTTTTAGAGCTATCATTTGCCCAAATCAGACAAGGGACGCTCCTGTAATTTAGAAAATACCAGAAACAAAAATATCAAAAAAAATCATAAAAAGCTCAAAATTGTTAGAACAAATCAACACATCATCAGATACTCCGGAGTGCAAGCAGAGTGCACAAATCTCATTTCAAGCAGACAGAAACTCACCCGGTTCACTACTATCACCTTTATCCTTCAAACTTGGGTAAAGGTGATGAGGGGTAGTTGTGAACACGTGATTTTACATCCAAGCAAACTTAGGTCATCCCAGACTAATTAGCAATTAACTAGAAGTCAAAGTTGACTCTGAATACAAATAAACCAGACTATGCCAAGCTGATCGGCATTAACCAAAGGTCAAACCACTTAGAATCGAATGAATTAGACTAGATAAGCATTAAGATAAACCTAGTGGTAGCCAAGTGTCACACCCCGACTCCAGTGGTGCGATGGTCCTAGGGCAAGGGTAGGCTTAAGGCCACCATAAACCCGTAGAACACTCATATCCTGGATCTCATTCATACTACACATTCATGTCAAATATAGATATCATTCAATATTCATTTCTATGATTTATGTAATCATAATTCATATCTTTATATTTATCATTTTATAATTACCTCTT
>CANXYC011668510.1:0-25929 GCA_948193065.1 Aleurites moluccanus
CTAATTTATGTTCTAATATAAATCCTAATAGGTAAAGGACCTTTGTAGTGGGCCTAATGGGCAAGAGCCCATTAACTGGTTCAACCCTAGTGTAAACCTATATATATGCTAGCTGGGGGCAGCATGCTAGGTATTCCAAACGAGATACCTAGGGTGTAATGCTTCAAGCAATCGCATACATTGCTTGACCTAAAATCCTAACAAATAATCATATAAACATTAAATATTTTACTCGTTTTAAACAATTCATGATTTCTGAAATATGATAAGTTAAATTTATTTTTATACTCATATTTATTGGTGGATGGGATTGCTGTTACTGGATGCCCAAGTTAGGCTGTAATTAGTATTGAGATGTGTTGATACTATTTTATACTATGAATATTTGAATTATGGTATACGTTAACAGGGGATCATCCAATTTATAGTGGAAGTTTCGCCAAAATTTTGGCAAAATTTTATGCAAATTATATATATATATATTATGCAGAAAAATTTTCGTTGGGATTAGGCCACTGAGTCTATGGTGCATACAGTATGAGACACAAATGCTCCGTCAAGTATGTAAATTTGGCCTACAATGCCATGAAGTTTGGTAAAAGACATAGATATATATTGGAAAATGTATACAAATCATGATGTGATGAGTGAGCTAAAGAGGATGTGCAGTCCCAATCTACTATGACATCTCAAAATTGCCATAGCGAGAAGGTTGATTGAGCTGGCCGTAGCATACACTGTGAGGGATCTATCTCTCACCAAGAGCATCAACAACGCCTAGTATGTATTAAATTTCCCAATATATTGGATTTCATTTAATTGCTTAGAAAACTAATTCAATATTCTTTAATTTTAGAAACAGAGATTAGGTTGAGCAACATAACTGTATGAGATTTTCCTTCCTATACATAAAAAAAAGGTTGATGACATCACATTTATTGATGAGCACTCTAGAGCTGTAAATATAAGTGTAATAACTTTAAATATATTTATAATAATTGCTAATATATAAATAGGACAATCTATTAATGAATTAATTTTATTGGTTATAGGAGTAGGTTATCAGATTGCGGAAGGAGTTATCTCAGCTTGCTGTAGGGATTGATCAACTGGCTCCAGTTGATGAGGTCAATTTGTACCTCAGAGCTGTTGGTAGGAGTAGAAGAAGAAGGTTTATAGCATCAGATCTTGTGCTTCCACCTATTACGGTCCTACGGCCAATTCTTCTCCTACTACTGCTTATGATCCTACCACGTCGCCATCTCCATCATCTAAGGGTATTATGCAGTTGATTAGAAATAATCTCACGACAGAGATCCAATCACATTTGGTGGAGTTCCTATCCGCTCTAGGTCCATGGACAATTCTGTATAATTCGAGCTAGAGATGAGTTTGAGCGTGAGAGGCTGCTGTTAGAGCTATTAAAATAGCAGATAGAGATAGAGGCTCAGCAACAATAAATCTCCTGTTCAATGGCAACTACGACGACTTAGCATCATACTAGTCTACCAAATGATACAGATATTGATGGTGTTACTCTTGCAAATTCTATAGATGCTACTGTTGTTCTCCATCCTACAGATCATGCTACTGCACCTTCAGAGTCTACTGTATTATTTGATACTCCACATCCTGACACACAACACGATAATGCATATGACTATTACTTTTCTCTGGATTATGTTTAAAAACATCTTTGAGATTTATATTTTTATATTACATTCAGTTTTTCATATAGTTAATTTTTATTTCATAATATAATATTTTATTATAAAATTAAATTCATTAATACAAATTACTATTAAAAATAAAAATTAATTTTTAATAATAATAAATAAATAAAAATATTATCGAGAGATTAGTGATAATTTTTGGTCACTAATCCTTCTTAAATTAATCATAAATTTAAAATGACGCATTTGGCCACATACTTAGTGAGAGATTTAGCGACGGATTAGCGAAAAAATTATTCTCTCGTTAAATCAGTAACAAAAATGGTTACTTAGCATTGGAAAATATTAATATTAAAATTTTTTTTAGTGAGTGAGGGATATAGTTCATTACTAAATTAGCGACAAACTATTTTCAATTTACGACCATATATTCTATAGCTAATTAATCAACGATGAATTTTGCTTTCTGTAGCTAATTTAAATTAGTGACTAAGTTTTTTGCGAGGAAATTTATCCGTTGCAATTTCGTAGCTGTATGTATTTAGCGACGGATTAGCTCAAAATAACAACGAAAAAGTCTATCGCTATTGAGAGAATATTTTGTAATGTCAGTGGTGGTGGTGGTGATCGACACACTCTCTCTCCCTCTCTTCTTTCTTTCTCTCTTCCTATCTTTGCTTTCTTTCATTTCTTTGTTTATTAGTTTTTTTTTTTGTTGGTTTTGATTTTTAATTAGTGGTAAAATATATGAGTTTTATCCACCATATACACACATAAATACCAATCAAATGATATATGGAGTAAAAAAAAATATCCATATCTTTTCAGTTGATAAAATATAGCTAGACAAAAAAATCATATTTACTAAAATATCTCATCACTTATTGATTTAATGTACGAGATAAGTCTATACACTTAGTGTAGGTATGAATTTCCATATATACATATATCTATACACACATTAATTTTTCAAAAATTCTAGAATTTTCTAAAATTAAAATCTACTTATCTATTTATTATGATTTTCTTAATCTAATTAATTTATCTATTATTATAAAAATTAAAATTTTATAGAATATTGGAGCATGGATGTTACAAAATTACCTTATTTGCATGGAATTTTAACTTAATTTTTGATATTATAATGGATAAACACCACATGGCCAGTAAAGTTTAGAAGCAAGTGTATAGTCATATATCCTGACAAATTCATCATATTATACCAATAACTCATTTACTATCTAATAACAAATTTAAATTCAAATCTTCTTCTTCAACAGTGAAAAAAAAAATTTGCTAAATACCACTTGTCCGTAAGAAAAAGAAGACAAGGGTATTCTCCAAAATTAAAGTGATTAATTGCCAGTTTCATTAGCAAGTTAAGCTTTACAAGTAAATTACAAGTAACCAAACACAAGCAAAAAATAGCAGTCTCTAACTATTGTTCAACTTAATATATCTCGATCGAGTTGATGATCTCTCTCCCTCTCTCTCTCACTCTCTTTATCATCTTCTTTTTCCTGGTTTCATGTTTGTTTGCCATTACAACTCCCATGAAACTTCCAATTTAAAAAAAAAATAATAATAATAAGATATCTCAAAATGCATTGAAACTAGAAACCCATCATTAATAACTTCTTTTTCTTGCTTGTTATATATCTATTGCCGTCTCGTTCTTGAATAAGAGTAAGGAATATAGTCAAGGAATTTCAATGAAAAGAAACTATCTAGACAACAAAAGGCTATAGCAAGAATTACATCATCATCAGTTATGTTTGTTTCCTTGCCAATCTGGTCTCCCTAATGTGAACTCCAAGCTTGGGTTCTTGCAATCCAAATTAGACCCTAAGTAGCCCTTCAGCCGAGTTGAATTGCATTCCTGCAATTATTTTTCCCAAATGGTTATAGTTACCTCTTGTTATAATGTATTTTATGAGTTTCAAATCAAAATTTATGCCAGTGACATAGTGATCAGAATGTCTTTCTCATAAAGGTAATAAACAATTCAAACTGTATCTAGTTATTGAGTGTTTGTCTCGTAACACAAGATGTTAGATATTCAAATTCTAACAGCTTATCTCCATTATAATATTTTTCAATGTACCAGGAAAAAAAAAGAAGTTGAAGCTTGGTACTATTTTACTATATAGAATGATATATACCTCAATTGGGTGTCCAGATCTATGTTGTGATTGGAATGTTGCTTCTCTATGTCCATCCATGTCACTGGAGTTTGTTTGTGGCCATGCTTCTCTACTACTGACATGTAAATAGAACATTTAAATTTAGACCTTAAAGAAAATGGTCATTACATATAATACAAAAGAATTGTATTGAAATTGAAAGGCTTTTGAGAATAATTACAACAGGGATTTGGATCCTTCTACGTTAATAGAAACATGACTTACCATTGCATGTCAGTATAATCTTCATTTTTAAATTGAGATTTTTTTAGAAAAATTCAAAAATTTTATGGAGTGATTAATTATATCTTAAAAATGAAACTCGACCATTTTTAAATTCAATGATTACTTCTCCTAGAGTTAGGCTTATAGCTTAAACCCAAAAAAGGAAACCTACACACCAAGACAACAAAGGTAACATGAATAATGTATTTGTATCAAAAGGCAAATTTGATTGCATTTATACCACAAATTTAGAAAAAGGATCATAAATGTATGTATCAAAGGAAAAAAAAAATAGTAATGCTTTCTTTTTAAAGTTTTTTGTTATATGCTAAATTTAAATATCATACTATTTATATAATTATATGCAAGTGTACCAAAGTTAATATATCATTTACATTATTATTTATAAGCATACCCAATTGTACAAAGACAAATTAATTGCACTTATATTAATTAACATAAAGCACTTAAATTTCAATCACATCATAAATTCATAATGTAACAATAATATATATATTATCTAAGTGTATCCTAATCATAAATATATACATTACTTAGCAATAAATTAAGATTTGGATTTCATTCTCAAATGTTCTTGAATTTTCATACTCAATACTAATTTGAATGAATGCTTGAAATATTAAACTTGGTTCTAGTACTATTAAAAATATAAATAAATTTATTTCTTATTGTTGAAATAAATATTGAATAACTTCAAACTTGCTCAACTTCAAATTATTCAAATAGTAGATTGTTATTATTTATGTATATTAAATATTCAATTAAAGTTACTAAACATTCTACCTAAATTTCATAAAATTTAAATTCGACTTGGTCATTATTGATTTTGACTAGATAAAAATCTATTCGAATTCAAATATTTTATGAGTTAAATCTAAATTTAAGTAGCTTACAATTAGTTTAACCTATTGACATTCCTGATCAGAATCTAGCAATACCAATTAAATGCTTAATTTCACTATCCTTTGCTCAAAAGAAAATGAGATATACCAATTCATTTCATTTAGGAAATGAGATGAATATAGGTCCATATTAAAAGAACTTGTATTTTAAATAGAGACCAAATAAATTAAAGTCCCACCTATTTTGTAGTGTGGATGGACACATCACCACCTACCCTACTAAAATTTGCAAGTTCCCAATTATTTATTTAAGGGGCATTTGATTAGCTCTTTACAGTTTTTTAATGAAACAATATCTTAATTAATAATAGGTTTAGTTGTTTGGTAAAAATATTATAGCTTCTTAATAGCTCTTAAAGGATAAAATTTACATTAGAGTATAAATGATTAAGAGACATTCATTTCTAAATTATTCAGATATCTAAACTGTTCAGACCACTTAATTATTAAGACGCATTCTACTCTTAATTATCAAACACCATCTTAATCAATTAAAGAGCAGCAAAGACGAAATTTATATATCACTTATCTCAAAAAATAAATAAATAAATTATATATCACTTGAGAGAGATTTTTGAGGCTCTATTAAGTCTTTGTCAAGCAAACGACTCTGCCGTTTCTAATCATTCTGACTCTTCTATATATTTGTCTCTCTGTCTCTCTATATATATACATGCACACGATTCTGTCCCATAATATAAGAGATAGATAGCCTCTTTTGTTTAAAAATTAAAAAAATAAATAAATTCAATAAATAATAATAGTTGATATTAGTCTATTAGGTATTGAAATTTCTAAACAAACCATTCCAATATTTGACTCTTATAACAAATTAAATTTGCTTTTCACCTTATTAATTTAATTGATTTTGATTTTTAACATCAATACTTGAAAAGTAATTTCGGAATGGATCAAATAAGAGAGTAAATTCTTGAACTTGTTGAAAGAAAAATTTAGATAATATTTGATAAAATTGAAATTTGAGTGTTGATTAATACACATGATAAAAATTTTGAACTGTAATATTATTTAAAAATTTAATCATTTATTGTATTTGGTGAAAATTTTAAATTAAAAATTTTTATATATCATTTTAAATTAAAATATTTTAAGTAAAATTTATCTTATTTGAAACTGTTAAATGATATTTAACAAAACAACATAAATTAAATATTATTAGAAAATTTTAATTTTCAGCGTTTAATGGTGTTATCAAACACTATAATTTGGACAGATGCATAGATTAACATAAAGATATCTTTAACCAAACTCAACTCAATCCAATTTAGTCTTAATCTCAAAACTAATTGAGATCAGCTATATGAATATTAGTTGACTTTTTTGTTATTATTTTTTCTATTGAGAAGGGGAAAAGCAAAAAGAATAAGAAATCTTTGATTAGACAAGAAAAGAAAAATTATTTTTAAAAAAGGAAATTTTTTTAAGAAAATAAAAATAAATTTCTTATTGTAATTTCAAGTTTAATTTTTTATGCAAATAAAAATTCATAAAGTTAAGTGTAAATATGTATATATTTTATTCTTGTACAATAAAAATTAATTTACAGAAAGTATTTTTTTATAAAGAAAAATAAAACTAACTAAAGGAAAGACTCAAAAAGATAAATCTAATGTGCATTTTCTTTAAAATAATTTGATGTTCTTTTTTTACACTCTATTATATATATAGTCAGTGCTATAGTCCTTTTTTCCCTCTTTATTATGTTGACTATAGTTTTCTTTAGACAAAAAGAAAGAGAATAATTTTCAAGTAATCAAGAGAATAATTTTCAAGTAATCATGAATATATCCATTATCAAAACTTATGATTTGTGAGGTAATAATGACATGTATCATGTATACTTGGTCTATCTGGACTTGTTAATTTATATTACTGAACTTAACTTAATTTAGTTTTAATACAAAATTAATTAGGATCCGTTATATAGATTTTTTATTTGCATTCTAAATGATTTTGGACGATAACTAATGATAATTATAATTTTTTTAGATCATATTGTATTTCTCTCCACTAAAATAGTTTAGATCTACCCCTTTCTTTTCTCTCCTTTATCAGTTCAACTTTCCAAATTAGTTTAGACTTGTTAATTTATAATGATAAAAACAAAAGATTTCTATTGCATGCTTGAAAAGAAAAAAAGCCTTCAGATTGTGTTGTTGGAGAAAGGTTTTTACTTGGTATGAGAAAATGTCAAGATTAAGTAATTGATATAATTAAGCAATGTAGTAATCTACAAAGATTATCATAAAACAAATTATCTAAACCAATGCAACTTTTCAATATTGCAGTTCATATAATTTTTTTTATATATATTATACAATAGCTAGAAATGTAAAGGATAAAAAAAAAGATACTAAATAATTTTACAAATAAAGTTTTTTTTTTCCTTTGTTCTAGCTATTTTGATCTCTAATGTATCATAAAAAAATATTTTTTAAGCAGAAATTCAACCTAATCAATGTCCTAATTAATTCTTATCAATCAATCTCAAAATAAAAATTATTGTGATTAGAATACAACAATCTCTTTCTCCATGATATCAGATACCTGAGCTACATATTGACTTTGTTCCTTTTTAACATCCCCATCCCCCACTAAAATAATGTCACCCAAATAAACAATTAATAAAATTAATTTTTTGAAATACAATAATTATTTTCTATAACCGTGAATAAATAAGACCTTTTTTGAGATAAAATTATTTTCTTTCATTGTTTTATAAGTTCTTTTTAGTATATTCATAAGCATACTAACAATTATACATATGCACATACATACTATATTTTCACTTTCACCTAGAACAATTAATTATATCTTCTTTTTTTATTCATTAGATTACCTAATTTCTTGAAGCTAAAAAGTTCGTAGCTAAATTTGTAGAGAAATTTAATTAGATAGAGAAAAGAGGGCATAACTATCCTGTTTCAATTAGATAGAGAAAAAAGGCAGGGCAGAACTATCACTATTGTGTAACTTATTTGATATATCAAAAGTGTTGAAATAATAAAATTTTAATTTCAATCATTATTATTAAGATTGTTATTAAGAAATCCCTTTATTTTTTTTATAACTTCTTTACTTAAGGTTTAGCGTTTTATGTTCAATGAATCTTGAATGTAGTGTCTACTATAAATATATATCTTTGAATGGTTATTAAAATAAGGAAATACAGATCAATGTTTTCTCTTTCCTCTCCAACTAAGTGGTATCAAAGCCCACTCTTGAGAAAATGATGAATGGAGGCTTGTTTTCCTTCCAATTCTTAAAACTCACCAAAGAAAATTATGATAATTTATATACTCGTATGAAAGCTTTGTTGGGATCATATGATATTTGGGAGATTGTAGAAGAGGGCGTTAAACAACATGAAGATGAAGGAGCCATGTCATAAGCAGAAAAGTATACTTCACAAAAGGCTTGGAAAAGAGATCAATGAGCCTTGACTTTGGTTCATATGTGTTTTAAGCATGTTTGAAAAAATTTCTAATGCATCAAATGCCCAACAAGAATGGTATTTTTTGCAAAATTCCTTTAAAGTAAAAGATGAAGGGAATGTGAATTTTTAGAGAGGAAGAAGAAGAGACCATGGTAGAGGTTGCGGTCAAGGTCGTGAGACTTATTGTGGTCATGGAAGAAGAACATATGATAGAAATTTGTATAATTATGAAAATTCATATCAAAAACAAGCCACAAGAGGACATGAAAGAGGTAATTGGTCTAGAAGAGAAGGATCAAAGGCTAATATGTAATGTTACAATTATGTAAAATTCGATCATTATACTTCAAATTGTAAAAGTAATGTGCATTATTATAATTATGAAAACTTTGGTCATTATGCATCAGAATGTAAAAGTGCAACAACCAAAGAAGAAAAATCTCTTTATGCAATAGATGATAACAATGAAAAGCCATAAATGTAGCTAATATGTAATGGAGGTAAAGAATAAGAACAATAAGCATTATTCTTGGATATAGGGGCAAACAATCATATGACCAATAGGAAGAATTTATTTATGTCTCTAGATATATCTTTTAAAAATTCAATTTCATTTATTGATAATTCAAAAGTAGTTGTGGAAGAAAGAGGAAAAATTTTCATTCAAGCAAAATGGGTCTCATCAATTTATTACTCAAGTCTATTATATTCCAGCATTAACATCAAATATATTGAATTTTGGTCAACTTTTTAAGGAGGAATATGAGATTGAGTTAAAGAATAATACTCCTGAAATAAAAGATGACAATGATAAGTTGATTACCATAGTGAAAATGTCCAAGAACATAATATTTTCTCTCAAAATTCACATTGATTTTGCCAAGTATTTAAAGGTTTGTATAACTAATCCAAGTTAGCTTTGACATCTACGATGTGCAATTTGAATTTTGGTGGATTGGAATCATTGTTAAAAGAGAATGGTACATTGACTACCTTTTATTGAATATCCTCATCAACTATGTGAAGGGTGTATTTATGGCAGATAGTGCATAAATTATTTTCCAAAAGAATCATTTTCAAGAGCTTCAATGTCTCTTCAAATTGTGCATATTGATATTTGTGGCCCTTTTAATCCAATTTTTATTGGTATGAACAATTATTTTTTTATTGTTTATTGATGATTTTAGTTGCAAAACAAGAGAGTATTTCTTAAAGGAGAAATCTGAATCCTTTGAAGTATATTCAAGAAATTCAAGACTTTAGTGGAGAGTTTAAATGGATATTCTATTAAAGCATTGCAAATTAATTGAGTTAGTGAATTCACTTCTAGTCAGTTTAATAATTTTTGCTAAACTCATAGTATTCTCATATTCTTGACTGTACCAAGATCACCCCAACAAAATAGAGTGGTGGAGAGGAAGAACAGAAGTGCTCTTAATATGGCTAGAAGCATGTTGAAGAAGAAACAATTGCCTAAAGAATTTTGGGATGAAATAGTGTTGTGTGCTGTATACTTGTATAATAGAAGTTAGATAAGATGTTTGAAGTTTGTTATCTAATTAGAGGCTTGGATTGCAAGAAATCCAAGTATTTCTCATTCAAAGGATTTCGATAGAATAACTTACTCTCATATATTAGGTGAAACAAAAACCAAACTTTATGGTAAAAACGAGAAGCTTATTTTTGTTATGTATGATTCAATATTAAAGGGGTATAAGCTTTACAATCCAGAAAGCAAGAAGATAGTTGTTAGCCAAGATGCAATGGGAGAATAAAGAGGAAGATTATAATTTATTTCCTTTATTTGATGAAAATTCTAATTCAATTAGAATTAATAATCAGCCTTCTACACCTCCTACAACACCAACCCCCTACTCATGTTGATTTGAGTCTTTCAATCTCAACAATTCTTCTCTTTATTGTCTTTTTGCAAATTCAAAGTCCATGAATTTTAAAGAAAGTTCAAGATGAAAAGTGGAGAGTTGTTATGAGTGAAGAGATGAAAACAATTTTGAAAAATGACACTTGGAAGTAAGTATCACTTCCAAAAGGTAGACAACCTGTTGAAATGAAATGGATTTATAAGATTAAGAATAATGAAAAAGGAGAAGTGGTGAAATTGAAAGCTAGACTTATAGCAAAGGATTCAATCAAAAGCTGATATAGATTATGATGAAGTATTTACTCGTTTGAAAACCGTTCGATTTATTATTGCATTGGTTGCTCAATGAAAATTGAGAATTTTTCAGTTGAATGTGAAATCAACCTTTCTAAATGGCAATCTAGAAGAAAAGGTGTATGTAAGTCAACCAAGTGATTATATTGTGAAAGGACAAGAAGGCAAAGTTTTGAAAAAAGCTTTGTATAGGTTAAAGCAAGCTCTAAGGGCATGATACAATAGCATTCAAGAAGAAAGGATTCATGAATTGCCCTCATGATTTATGGCCTCTATGTTAAAAAAAAAAAAAAAAAAAAAAAGGAGAATGGTGATGTATTGATTTTGTATTTGTATGTTGATGATTTAATATTTACAGGTAATAATTCAGCTATATTTTAAGAATTAAAAAAGGAGATGGTTGTTGAGTTTGAGATGACTGATATTAGGCTTATATCATATTATCTTCGCATTGAAGTGAAGCAATCATATGGAAAATTGTCAATCAATAATTACTCCAGTAGCTTGTGGAATTAAATTATCAAGATTTGATGAAAGTGAGAAGGTAAATCCGATGTTATATCTGAATCTTATTGGTAACTTTAAGTACTTAACATATACCAAGCTTGATATTCATTATGGAGTTGGTCTTATCAGTCGCTATATGGAGGCACCAAGTATTTCTCACAAGAAAGTTGCTAAAATAATCTTGCGGTATGTGAAGGGAGCCTTGTGACATGGCTTATTTTATTCTAATTCCTTCAAGCTAATTTGATTTAGTGATAATGATTGGAGAGGAGATGTTGATGATTGAAAGAACACATGTTTTCTATTTTGTATTGGAGATGCAACTCTTACATGGAGTTCAAAGAAACAACCCATTATGACTCTCAACCTTTGAAGCATGGTATGTAGGTGTTGCCTCATGTGTTTGTTATGCTATTTGGCCAAGAATATTGTTGAAGATGTTACATTTACCTTAAAATGAAGCTACTGAAATCTTTGTGGATAACAAATCATCCATAACATTAGAGAAGAATCCTATCTTCCATAATAGGAGCAAGCATATTGATACAACATAATATTTTATTAGAGATATCATTAGTCAGAAGGAAGTGCAACTCAAGTATGTGAAGTTTCAAGACCAGGTTTCTGACATAGCTACTAAGCTTTTAAAGTTTGAAGATTTTCTGGATTAAAAGCTCAGCTTTGAATAACTAAAGTTTAAATTTAAGGAAGAGTGTTCAAATAATGAACTTTAATTTAGTCATTAATAATAATAAATCTTTTTGTTTTCTATACCATGTTTAATTAAGGTTCATGAATTAGTATTTTATATTCAATGAACCTTGAATATGAAAGGTATAGTGTCTACTATAAATATGTATCTTGGAATAGTCATTGAAATATATTAAAAAAAATACTTAGTTTTTCTTACTTGCTCTCCAAGAAAGGAAGAAAAATTGATTTGTATTTGTCTTATTTCAACAACCATTCAAAGGTATATATTTATAGTAGATACTAGATCTTTCACATTCAAGGTTCATTAAATATAAAACAACAATTTATGAACCATAATTAAACATGTTATAGAACAAAAAGACTTCTTAATAATAATGATTGAAATTGAAGTTATTTCAATACTCCTCCTTAAACTTGAACTTTAGTTATTCAAGCTGAGTTCTTAATTTGGAAAAATCTTCAAACTTCAAAGGCTTAATATATATGTCATCAACCTTGTGTTGATACTTCATATATTTGAGCTGCATTTCCTTCTGATTAATGCTCTCTCAAATACAATGTTATTTTGTGTCAATGTGCTTGCTTCTATTATGGAAAATAGGATTCTTTCCCAATGTTATAGCAAATTTATCATCCACAAAGATTTTAGCAGTTTCACCTTATAGCAAATGCATCATCTTCAACTATTATCTTAGTCAACTAGCATGACAAACACATAAGGCAGCAACTACATACTCTGTTTCACAAGTTGAGAGAGAGACAATGGGTTGTTTTTTTTGAATTTCATATAAAAGTTGCATCGCCAATACAAAATAGAAAATATGCAGTGCTATTTCGATCATTAACATCTCCTTCTCAATCATTAGCACTAAATCCAACCAGCTTGAAGGAATTAGAAGCAAAATAGAATAAGTCATATATCACATTTCTCTTCACTTATCCCGATATTCTTTTAGCAACTTTCATGTGAGAAACAGTTAGTGCCTCAATATAGCGACTGATAAGAACAACTCTATAAAAAAATATCAGGATTGGTACATATCAAGTATCTTAAGTTACCAACAACCTTCCAATACAACGTTGGATTTACTTTCTCACTTTCATCAAATATTAATAATCTAATTCCATATTCTACTAGAGTAATTATTGATTGACAATTCTTCATCTGAAACTCCTTCAAAATCTTCTCCGTTTAACTCTTTTGAGACACAAAAGAGCTTGAGTTACACTATCACTATGGTATAACTCGTCTGATATATCAAAAGAAATTTAAGGAAAAACCATAAAAGAATAACCAACTAAAGGAATATAGAAGGTGTATAGTAGAAATTTTAAAATAGGGGATTGGAGAACATATAGCATATTTAATCTGAACTTTGAAAAAGAAGAGCACTTAAGTCCAAGGCAAATATAGTCTTTTTGGTCATGATATATATTCAATGTCCTCGTGGAGGGAATAAGAACAATAGAGTTTAATAATATGATAAACATATAGTTAAGAACAGTAATATGATATAGTTCTAAAGACAAAGGAATAAAAAAGTGCATAATGTAGATGTGGTTGCACTAATTAATTAAATAGCTTTTTCTTTAATAATTATAATTTTGGCATCAAAGCAAGATATACATACTAGCTACAAAATCTAATCTTAGCAAGAAAAGAAAAGCCTTAAAAAGGAAAAGAAAGAGAAGAAAATCAAACAAAAAAAAAAAAAAGTAAAAGCTGCCACAAGAACTCTTTTATTCTTCAAAAATGGTAGACATGGTTTTGCATTCTAAGCTATAATAATAAGATACCGTGAAAAAGAAAAAGGAAACCAGTGTATTAGTCCATTGGCTTTAAAAAGTGTTCCAAGTCCGAGTGTTTGCATTATAATATAAGAGGTCAGGTCAAGTCAGATCAGGTCAAAATTGTAAATATTAATAACCCATTTATCTGTTTTAAAAAAAAAAAAAAATTATATATACAGAGAATAGGAAGAGTTAATTAAGGAGGAAATGGTACCTTGAAGAATTACTCCAGAGAGTAGTGGCAGTAGCAGCTGCCGTAGAAGGGAAGTCTATTTCCTGTTGCACTGACCCATCTGAAGGTCCTTTCTGATCGGAAAATCGGCGAAGGCCACGGTAGTCATTTCCTCCGGTACTAGCCATTGGAGACATGTCTTCTTCTCCAGATCCATCTAATTAATAATTAATACCATCATCATATAAGGGTAAAATAATAATAATAGTAATAATAATGAAATCAAGAATGTGTACAGGCAATGCCATGCATGTGCATGTATATATGTATGTATGGATGGATGGATGGATGTGCATATATAATAAGGTTTAGTATTAATACAAGAAATTTGGATGACAGAATTTTCCAAATGGGAGCAGTAAACCTCTGAAAACGATACTAATATTAGATAAAAAAAAAAAGAATAATGCACAAAGAAAGGTACTAAAATAAAAATAAATGAATTTTTTTAAACAAAAAAAAAAAAGAACAGAAAATGGAAAAGGTTAAAATATTGAAGACTAAGCAATACGAATTACCTGAGGAGGCTGCAGGCTTGTCAGTGGTCTTAACAGTTCTATACATCTGCAAAGTCATTGGGAAGCATTTAGCCAATATATATAAATGCTTGGAAAAGAAATTAAATTTGATAATTAAAAAGGAAAATGAAAAAAAAAACCCAAAAATTGAGATAATTGTATTTCTCTATGGGGGGATTTCTGGGGTTGTCTTGGATTCATCATTAATCACGAGGATGATGTTTGATAAGGTAGTAATGAGATGTTTATTATTGAGAAATGATGACTACTTTTGTCTGTTATCATTCTTTCTTCTTCTTCTTTTAATTTTTTTTCTTCTCTCTCTTCTTTCAAAAGCAGAAGCTTGTCTGCCCTCAGACGTCTCAGAACTTTCAGAGACTCGTATATATATTTCTGTCTTTTCCACCATTCTTTTATTTCTTTAATTTAATTCATTCACTCTCTGCAGTCTGTCCTTTGGTTTCTGTGCCCTCCATGGAATACAATACACACTATTAACATTTTAAAGAAAGAGAAAGAGAGAGAGAGAGAAAAAAAAAAAAAGAGAAAGAGAAAGGGACCTGTAAATGGCTCTTCACATGAGCTAATGTGAGATCTTTGACATCCATGAGTTCAAGGACTGACTTCGGAGTAGCTCCTAATTTATAAACCAATTACCCATTAAAAAGCAAAATTTTTTTAAGAATCAAAATGAAAGGTAATTAATGTTAAATACAAAAACAAATAACAAGAGTATCAAATCAAATATATATATACTTTCATGACCACCAAGAAGCTCCACAGCATGAACAAATCTAGCATGAAGAGTGCTAGTCCATCGCATTCTTGGCGCTCTCATGCTTCGCTTTGTTGGAAGTTTAGGTAAGAATCTTGATCTAATCAACCCATGAGATGCCTCACCGGATCCAACACCATACTGGTGGGGGTGGTGGTGTAGTTGGTGAGATTTAAAAGCGTCAATTGAAAGCCCATTAAATCTTGTAGTTGGTGCTAACCGATTATAAGCAGCAGGCAAAGATTGATGCTTAGTAGCTGATGAATTAAGCATAGAGATGGGATCTAAACATCCGCCTCCGCCTCCGCCTCCGCCGATATAATAAGGTTGAGAAACAGAAGAAGAAGGATAAGGCATTTGATAAAAACACATCTTGGGATCTTTATTCTCTCTTAATTGTTCTGATGGCAAGAAAGGAAATGAACGGTTGTGGTAAACCGGAATACCCTTTATCGGCCTTATACCGTCCGATACATCAAGTCTAGAAACCCCATGATTTATATTACTTAAATGAGAAGTATTATGACTAATTTGCTGGTTTTGATGATGATGATGATAAGGGTTGTGTGGTGGTTCTTGATCAAGCCGAACATTTGCCGGATGGGCAAGAGAGAGCTCAGTATAAGCTTGAGAATCAGAAACAGTAGTAGATGATG
The DNA here is from genome assembly GCA_948193065.1 of Aleurites moluccanus. Classification (NCBI taxonomy): domain Eukaryota; kingdom Viridiplantae; phylum Streptophyta; class Magnoliopsida; order Malpighiales; family Euphorbiaceae; genus Aleurites; species Aleurites moluccanus. The sequence continues at coordinate 15,831 of CANXYC011668510.1, forward strand.
TTGTTGTTCTCATGGAGCTAATAATAGGTTTATGGATACTTTCTTTTTTGCTGCTCATCAGAAGATTGAAGCTTGCAGAAGTAGAAGTAGCAGTAGTATCAACCACTTTCTTATTAGATTGTGAAGAAGAAGGTGAAGAATTAGGAGGACTAATGTATAAAGAAAGATCAGGAACTGGGTTTGAAGTGGATTCAACGAAAATCCCTTCTAAGGGCATTGTCACTTGCTTTTCTTTATCAATTAGTATAGCTTTCTTTTCTTCCTTTTTTTTTTTTTCCCCTTGGGTAACCTAAGCTATACTATATAGCAAAAAAGAAAGAAAAAGAAATAGAAAAGTAGTGCAAGTATATAGTTGTCAAGTAGGTCTTCAATCTTTTTTTTTTCTTTCTCGCTTTGGGTTTTGGAAGATGCAAGAATTGATAGATAAAAAGCTTTGAAAGAATTAATTTCTTGATTTAAGCCTTAAAGATTAAAGAAACTAGATGGATGATGAGGAGAAGGCAGAAGAAGAAATTAAAGAAAGGTAATTAAGGCAAAGAAAAACTGAGGACTCATAAATCGCCTTCAACAAACAAACATGCTCCTCAAGAAAGAGAGAGTGAGGAGTGAAAGGTAGATAGAGAGAGAAGAAAAGAGCGGCATGTGTTGTCAAGCTAACAAAGAGAAAAATAAATAAAAAATTATATATTCATATAAAAAAATAAAATTAAAAAAAAAAAAAAACCCAGTTAGTGCTCAGAAAGGAAAGGCCAGAGGGAAAGAGAGAGAGAGAGGATTTGGGTGTGGTTCACCTCGAGAGTATATCTTGGAAAATGACACTAGGGAGGAAGAAGAAGAACACACAAGCTCTCTCTCTCTCTCTCTCTCTGGTCAAAACATAAAAATAAAAATAAAATAAAATTAAAGAAAAATAATAAAATAAAATAAAAATAATAAAGTATGATGACTTTGGTTTTCCTTCCCCGGAGACGACGGGTTATAATAAGTTAGATAGAGAAAGACTCTCTTCTTTGTGATTCTTTTTCCCCCACTCTCTTCGCCTCTCTTTCTTTATTTATTTGCTATTTATTATATTATATTTAATTAATAATAATTAGGTATATCATTCACATTCTATACAAAAGTACATGAATACATGTAGATAAGTAAGATATTATTTTAATTAAAGAGTTGGCTTAGTGAGAATGATTTATAGTAAAAAATATCATTATAAAGGGTAAATGAGAATTAATTTTATATTTTTTATATTATAAAGATAATTAGTAAATTTAATATATATATATATATATATATATATATATATATATATTTAAAAAAATTGTCAGAAGATATTGAGATAATATTTCAAAACAATATATATTGTTATTATATTTAATAATATTATATGGATAAAGGCATTGACCTTGTTAATAGAGAGAGACCCACAAAGGGGTTTTTGTTTGGATTCAAAGTGTTCACATCGTAAACCCTAAATCAACATTACCTTCTAATTCCTTTTTATACTCTCCCAAATATTCCCTTCTAATCTTTCAACAACATTGTCCTCCATGATCATATGCTTTTTTTATTATTTTATTGTCATTTTTTTTTTATTTTATATATCTAGATGAGTACCGTCCAAAAACACTCCCATACTTAGGGTTTCCAAGACCCTAGGCTACTACTTAATGATAGTAATTAGTCTTTAATTAATTTATATATTATATATGGGGATCTCTAATTTCTCTTAGTCTCTAATTTCTCTTAGTCTTATATTGGAAACTAACCCCTTTCTTTAAATTCTGTCTTTTCATATTTAATTAATTTAATAATTAACCAAAAAATTATAAAAATAAGAAGGATAATTGCAAACAATTCAAATTGTGGTCACCACAAGAAGTATTAAATTAACTAATAATATTCATTTAATACTCCCTCTATTTTTTATTTGACATTTAAAGCAATTCACATAAATTAAAATGTATTAATTATATTTTAATTTTAGACTTAAAAAATTAATTAATAGTATTGGAAAAATAATACTATATTGTAATAAAATGTTTTAGGGAACTGTTTGGATGTCTAAATAAAAAATTCAATTGTCGTTTAAAAATATATGTATCGGTAATTGAGAAATTGTTGAGCATTTGGATGAAATCCAATTATTGATTCTTCTCATTCAAATTGACAAAATCTAATAGTAGGTAAGAGTTGTTATTGCCGATTAGAGTTTTTGCCGACTGAAAAAAATACTTTTATCTCAAATTGATAATTATCAATCACTCATCTAAACATCCCTTAATTAAAGTATTTAATGTAATTAAAATAGAAAATAAAGTTAAAAAATAATAGATGTAGTCTTGATATCCTAAAACATCAAATAAAAAAAAATTTGATGGATTTCTAAAAGAAAAAAAATGATGGGAGTACTTAAAGTAAAAAATATGTCCCTTATAACTTATAATACACATTTCTTTTTTGGGATCGATGTTAACTAAATTAAATTTACTATTAAATTTTTAAATATACCCTTTTGCAACTTTATAATAATCATGTTATTTTAAAATAATTAATAATATTAGTGATTATAAAAAATATAAAATCATAAAAAAAATATTATAAATTTTTAATCTATATGTCAAGATAAAAGTGGGCTTCTATTTGTAGACAGAAAGTAATTAATAATAAAAACATAATCATAATATAGAGTCTATAACGTATTAAATACCTTTAATTATAAGAATTTTATACAAAAGATATTACTAATAATTTTTAGTATTGATTTTTTTTTTTTTTTTTTTGTCTTTTAACATATCTTATCATTAAAATTAAAAATAAGCTATTTGTTGTAATTTATTTTAACATTTAAAATGGACCTTAATTAAAACATTGCAATTTAAAAAAATTCTAATTTAGTTAATTAATAATAAAAAATATAATTATTTTCTTTTGGTTTGGAGGTAAGTGATATTATTGATCACCTTTCAGTTCACACACCATGTACTAAGATCAAAACCAAAAATTACTTAGTAGTAATTGTCATCACTACTAAAACAGTATTCTAATATTCTTTTTTCATGACATAGAACTTGACAGCATAAAAACTATACTCCCACTAAAATTAGAGACTAATTAAATTAAAGAATAAAATTCAATTCAACATTTAATTTTCAACTACTTTTCCAATTTGAGTTTTTGAAATTTTTTTTTCCTATTTTTGGCTAATTACTATTTGGAAAAAAAAAAAAAAAAAAACTAAGAAAAATCAACATTCTAAATTTAATTATCATTTTCAAAATTCTGAACACTATAAAAACATAGAAAAAATTTACCTACATTGGGTGTATAATAAGAAAAGAAGACATAGAATAAAAAAGGATATTGGTGTCTTTTCACATGATAAAAAAAGATAAAAAAGTCATATTAATTAAAATATCTTATCACCCATTAATTAGATGTTTGAACTAAATCCGTAAATATTTTCCATAAAAACATATCAAAAGTAGTCCCATTAGAATCCTAAATAAAAGCTAAATCTAATCTAATAAATCTAATTACAAAAGAGGTAGAGACATGCCCTTTATTAGGAGAAGAAATAATAAAAATAAAAATAAAATAAAACTACTAGGAAAATGGCTTACCCATAATAAGCTAAATTGTCTTTTCTAAGTTGGCCAAGGTATCCCTAGGTGAACTTACGACTCATCGAGACTAAATTTTTAAGAGTGAATTTAAGGGTGCACCCCCAATACTTAACCTATATGTTTAAGAATCTCAGAGTGTTGACTTTAAATATTAAATTTTATTCAATATAAAGAGATAAAGGGGTAAGAGATATTACATACTCCTTTCGTTTTTTTTTATCTGTCGTTTAAAATTTTAAACACATATTAAAACACTTATTAATTAGATTCAAAATAACTTATTTAACCTTAAATTAAGTAATTGTATTATAATTAAATGTTATAAAGATACAATAAGAAAAAATGGATAAATATTACTTTGAAAATTTAAAACGATAATTAAAATGGAAATTGATGAATTTCTAAACGATAGATAAATAAAAAAGATGGAGTATTTATTAGGGAACAAGGGGTTTTACAGTATGGTTTGCAAGAGACAAAGGAGGGATAGTAAAAGTTGCCTTTGGTTATAACGATTTAACTTTAGAGGTAACACAAATTTTAAGGTGTGAAATAATAATGATATAAGTTCAAACTTTGTCTCCAAATTAATATAGAAAAAGAAAATTTGAACTTTCTTGAAAAAATTATAGAGAGTAATAATTACAACATATAATTGGGATTATTAAGGAATGATCTTTACTATTTAAAAGATGGACCTTGCTAAACGGATCAATAAGTATTTATTTGTAATTTTTAAAAATTAAAGGACTATATTTTTTAACAATTTTGAAGGCAAATTTAAGCGCCAAAATACTATTGAAATTTAAGCTACACAAAACTTCCTCTAAACATATATAAAATTCTTAAGTTTAATAGTATTATAATCATGCATACCGAGATACAACCTAATAGTAAATATATATATTTTTTTTATAATAAATCTATAATTGATTCCTCCTCTCCAATGCTCAAAAAAATAATAATAATATAATCATGTTAAAAATATGGTTTTATTGATATACAGATTCTGCAATGCTAATTAAAGAAAAATAACTTAATGAGGGGCTTAAACCACGTGCATTAGAGCTAGTACAATTAATAAGACATGAAATCTGCCATGCTGGAGATAGATACCATACTCAATGAAAGTTGCTTTAACTATAACTATATAAATTCATGAGATGCCAAGCATGGATATTAATATTGATTCAATTATTCATTTATTGTATCTACTCCATCTAATTTATTGAATTCCTATACTTTGTTTGGGGAAGGGGTTTTGATGGATAATTAGGTAAAATGTATTATAAGATTTTATAATTATCACACCTTATTTGAAACAGGCAGGTAATTACTAATTCCTAATTACAAGGGATTAGTTTTTGGAGGAATTTATATTAATCTTTAAGAATGGCTAAAGGCTTAAAATAATTTTCTATTTTTCTGAAAATTGTCATTTTTATTTTTCGTGAAAATTTTTAAAAATCATGTCCAATTCCTAAAAAGAAAAACCATATTTTTAATATTGAAAATTATAAAATAAATTTATATCAATAATTATTTTCTATAGTCATAGAGTTGAATGTTTATAAACATCTTTTTTTTTTTATTTGTATAGTTTCTAATATAATACCATTTACTAAATTATAAAGAATGTATTAATTATTTATTTACTCCCTATTAATTTTTTAAATACACATCAAACTAAAAAAAAATCGAAGCATGTAATTTTAATATTATAAAAAAAAATCTTAAAAGGATATGATCAATTTTGCAAAAAAGTAATCAGTAAATCAAAAACGAAATAAAAAAAAAAAAAAAAAGGATTTGAACTCATGCCAATTGCAATTTAAAGAACTTGTGTTTTTCATTTGAAAAAATTGTTACTAATTATAAGGGAAAACAATAGAAAACAACTTAAACTTGGGCCTATTACAGTGTTCTTGGACTTGCAAGATGGTGAACAGGGCATGAGAGGGTTTAAGAGGGTATTTAACATAATTTTTTGATGCAGCGGTTAGATTTTTAGTTTTCAATAGTTGTATCAAACTCGTTTAGTTAATGATAATTATTAGTTGTCAAACAGGTGTTGTTTACAAAAACTTTAATTTATATTTAAAAAAAATTATTTATTTAAATAAAAAGATTAAATTATCATTTTAAAAATAATATTTAAATAAGATAAATATTAATGATTATCCTTAATGGTCATTTAAATATATTAATAACTAATAACTAATAATAATTTTGTCACACACTTATAACAATCAGCTATTAGGTATCACTCACCGGCTATCAGCTATCGTCACCGGCTATCAGCTATTGTCACCGGCTATCAGCTATCAGTAACAATTAATAGCTAACAGCTGTTACGAACAGTTAAGGTTCTATTTGATTAGTATAATTCTAATAATTCCTGTATACTTTCAATTGAGATATTTCAAGTGTTTTTTAGCTGTCAAGCTTTAGGTGCTCTAAAGAGAGCTAATTATTTTGGTCATTAAATCAGTGAGTTATATAGTTTAATATAATATAACATTCTCCTTATTTATTTAATATTGCATTGCATACATGCATTATATATTATAAGAGTTTAATGAATATGATTGTGATTGTTTGCATTCATGTAATGAATGCTGGTGTCATGGTTGATGTGATAATTCTTATGTTTGTGGTTATGGGATGGGATTAGGATAATATAAGACCACTTTGGTATGATTATGAGCATGATATGATGATTATGATTTGATGAGCATGTTATGATAAGTTAGGACTGGTGTGACGATCTCGGCTTGCTCATTGCTCGGCACTGCTTGCTAGTCTAGTTAGTGCTGCTTGGCTTAGATTGTGACAGTGAAACCCTATGTATAGATATAAGAGACAATATTTGAATCAGATAGTCAAATATAGAGGATGGCTCTCTAAATTAAAGTTTAGGGTAGTTCTTGTAGACTAATTCCATCCTTGGATGATTTGGTATTTTGCATGATTATGTGATTTGATAATGGTGTGATGAAAGTGTAATGATTGAGCATATTACATTAGTATAATTAAATATATATGATTTGTAGGCTATATTATTTTATATAGCTCACTAAGTTGAACGCTCACTCATGTTCAATATATTTTTTCAGTTTATAGGTGAGTGTTAGAAGTTGGATCGTTGTCAAGTCAATCCTGCCATTTATCTCTCCGACAATAAAAGTTTTATATTTAGTAATTAGTTTTATATTCATTGTGTAAATTAATTTACAGCTCCACTTTGTTATTTCTTCTGTTGGTTTCATTATTCTTATTTTCTTAAAAGTTTGAGTTGTTTAAGTCAAAGGATAGTTGGGCTTCTACACTTGAGTGATGTTCTATTAAGTATAAATATTTTATGATAAAGATATAAATTGATGTAATTGTCAGGCTTTAGTTAACAGGTTAGTCCTGGTTTTGTGATAGTTACAACTATCATAAATTGATCTTTATCATTTAGTAAGTAACTAGGCTGATTACGAGTTCTAAAAGTCTTATGTTTTCTCGTTCCCTAGTATTAGTCACATGCACTCTGATTCGAGGCGTGACACAATGATTAATTAGGTTAAATTACTTAGTTTAGGGTTCTAATGCATTGATTTGCATGATTAATCTTTAAGATGATATTGGCATGCTTAAAAACTTATTAATTTGTTTCATAAGATCATCATTCATAATGATTAGTTACTGCCTTATTGAGTTCGTTATGATGAATAACTTGTTTTAGTGTTAAGTCATGTGATTTTGCATGTTTAACTTATATGATAATATTAGCATGTTTTAATTGCTTTTAAATTGAAGTTATACAATCCAAACATACAAATTAACTACTATTTTTATTTAAGATTTTGAGTAAATTGTATGCATATTAATTTGAACATGATGTTTAGATTGAGTTGGTGAAAGCATGATTTGTAATTTGCATAAAGGTTGCTTTGCATTTGATATGTATATTGGATTTATTGTTTGAAGCTAACCATATAGGATTCCCATGAAGAATTGGAAGCCATAAGGATAATAAGGCTTATGATCATGCTAAGGCATATAGGTCTTACATATTTGAGCCCAAAAGTAAGCCAATGACTATGAGATGATCATTGAAAAGTTTAAGCAATGAAAGATCATTTGCCATCCTCTTTCTTTAGCATAGGCCTTATATAAATTATTGGGTTATATTATTTATTTAGGGTGCTAGATACATGATTGCATAAAAAACATTTACTTTTTGATAATATATGCATTTATATATTACGTTCTTTAGATGACTCATTTCTCCTTTACTTTTTTAAGATTAATATGCCTATTTTGTATGAATATTTTATCTTATTCATGTTTATATATCTCATGTAATGTTATATATATAAACTCTTTATTCGTTAAAAGTATATATAAGTTATTTTTTATTAAAATTTTTAATTAAAATAAAAACTAGTTGTGATGACAAGACAGATTGTGGTGTATATCACTTTTCTCAATTTGTATTCGGTATCCTTATCTGAATTTTTAACTAATTAAGGCAATTAGGTACTATGCTAGAACTAATTAAGGCAATTAGGTACTATGCTAGATATACAAGCTGCTATTATTTTTCAGAGGAAGAAAATACTTTACATTTATAGTTTCAGTATCATTTAGGAAAAAAAAAATTGAAAATGCCAAAAAAAAAAAAGTATTATAAAACTAAAAGCTCTAAACCCTAGTCTGAAAACCAATTTTCATAGATTCTCAATATCCTAACATATATTTCTCTACTAAAGAATGATTAGACACAATAGAAGAACTAGAGTTTATCTCGATTTTGAGGTGATTGCATTACGGTCAAGGCGAAGAAAATAAGCCATACAATACTAATTAATAGTACTGTATCATGATTTTATCCATATTTAATTAATCAAATCAAAGTTGATGTATGACAAAGAGTTAATTGCCCTTGTAGACTCAGCTTATCAGTAGTATAGTTTTTAGCATGGTTGTTAATTCCGGACCGGACTGGCTGGTGAACTAGAAAAATCAGAATCAAATTAAGAATCAGTCTGGTCAGCTCTAAAAACTCCTCCCTTAAAAATTGGTTAAAAAACTAGTGAACTTGTCGGTTAATTGTGAACCGCTCGAATCGGGCTGATTTTTCTAGTTTGAGCGGGTCATAATTTTTTTTAATTTTTTTAATTTTGATCAAAAATAATAAATGTCAAATTATATTTATTTTCATTATATATATAATAAATGTCAAATTATATATACATATATATGTGTATTGGTTTATTTTTTATTTAATCGGTTCGACTCTAATCGAACTTCTGACTCCCTGTTTTTACCGGTTCTTTAACCGATTCGATTTTGAAAATATTAGTTTTAGGTTATAAATAGTCGTTTGTTGTTTTAATTGGCAATAAATTATATTTGAGTCCCTTTTCTTCCAATGCTACAAATTATAAAAACAAGGTGTTAATCCATTTTTATTAACTGTAATTATTTTTTTAATCACAATGAAACCAAACAAATTTCTAACAACTGAATTTTTTAACACCTTTAAAATTAATAAATAAATTGAATAATAACTAAATTAAATCAAAATTAACTAAATGCTTGTATATAATCAAACTGAATATTTAATTTTTTTTTTTTATTATTATAACTAGTTGAAGGCTCGTGTTTTACATGAGTTTTGATCATGTATATTTTATTTTATTTTACTTGTATTTTATTAAAAGGTTTTAACATATATAAACTATTTTTTTTAGTTTAAATAATATATATATATATATATGAGTCAAGTTTATTATATCTGAGACAATTGAAAAATATTAAAAAAAAAATTATTTGTTTTGGTTGATGTAAATTTTAATTAAGACTTATGGAATTACAATGACATATGTAGAAAAAAAATTGATGAGATATTTCATATAAAGTTAGTTGTTGATTATGTGACTCATCAACTCTTTTAAAATAACTTTTGAATTCAACTTATATATATAATGAAATAAACAAATAGTTATAATATAATTTATAACTTTTATATTATTAACTAAAATTTTATTATAATATTATTAATAAAATATAGTTATTTTAGTACATTATTAATAATAATCATTTAAAATTAGGTACTACTAAAAAGCCATTGTAATAAATATTGCTACTAATAAAAATTATAATTTATATGTTAATTAATAAAAATTTAATTAATTTAATTAGTTCCATTACTATTTTTGAAGTAGTCAAACCGATAATTAAAAATTAAAATTATTTAACAAAAATCAAATCAAATTTATTTTTATAAAAAAATTTATCGATTGAATTCAATTCAATTATAACCTAATAGCGTATGTCTCTAAGAAAAGTAAGATTTACAAATCTCCATTACCATGCTAATAATTTGAAGTATTAGATGAGAACCAAAACACTGGACAAAACTTTTATATTGGACCTTAAGTTCAATATAGATATGTTTATCGTCTAATTCAACAATATATATA
>CANXYC011668542.1:0-11473 GCA_948193065.1 Aleurites moluccanus
TGTTAAATTAATTGTGGCTATCCTGGCGGCCCCCCGTGCCGTCCTTTTTTTTATATTATCCTATTCCCTGGTCCCAAAACCCATTTAATAAAATAAAAAAAAAAAAAAAAAAAAAAAAAAAAAAAAAAACAGAATGAAGAATGCTTTGTTACTGTTTGGCTGCATGTTGACGCAATATAATGTCCAGAACCCTTATAGCTTCTTGTGAGTTCTCTGACTCCTGCCCACGAAGTGCATTAGCAATTGCTTGCATGGGTATTTTGGCGGCAAAACTTATCTCCACCCTGAATGTTTTAGACTGATATGGTCTACGCAACCTCTTCCGATCACTCTCATTTGGGCTACCATGGCCATCAAGGCTTGCATTGCCATTGCCATTACTCCTGCTAGAGGAGATGTCCTCAAGTACAACAGTGAACTCAAGCTTGTTGCGAGGAAGTGACCCAACAGTGAACAGACTCTTTTCCCCATCATATGCAAAGTTCTTTCCACCTAACTCACTATCATAAGTTTCCTGTACTCGATCGATCACTTTTCGTCCGACACCCTTCCCATCGACAGGCCGTCCGTCTTCATAAGAGAGAGCAACCTGCTCAAACAAACACAATATCAAAGAAAATTCAGGGAAGATATAAGAGATCAACGATGAAACAATATGAAAAAACTCCATGACAAACAGAAAACAGTTTCTGTTAAAGCAAAAACAGTGAAATCTGACAAAAAAAGAAAAAAAAAATATAGATTTAGTAAAGCTGCATTCTACAGAAAATGAAACATGCAACACAAAAATCTTCATGAGAAACAGAAAACTATCCAAAGAAGTGTAGAATAGAAGAAAATAGCAACGAATAAGCTACATTTTACAAGATAATTAGGAACAATTAAGAAGGAAAACGAAGAACATACACTATAGTGAAAGAAGTAACCATCGACATTAGTGACATTCACTTTGAAGTGATTAGTAAGTAGAGGTATCTTCTGGCCTTTAGATCCAAGGCCACACCTACTTATCGGAACCCTAACAGCCTTCTTCTTTGCCGGTTCAGGTTCAGCTCGGAGTGGAACAACGTCTTGTGGAAGAACAGAAGGAGGAGGTGGAAGCGAGTCTTGTGCTGCATTTCCATCGGTTGCTTCGTGTGAATCCATACCTACAGGTTCGCCGGCGATCACTTTTTTGATAATCGGAGAAGAAAATAAGTGACGTCACCAGCGGCGTGAGGTAGTTAAAAAAAGCTTTTGACCTGAGTGAATTTTTATTTTTATTTCTCTCTCTCCTGCAGCTGCTGAAATGAGAAAAAAACAAAAAGCTTTTAGCCTGAGTAGAAAGTGAGGGTTTAAATATTATCAATCCAAAATTTAAGCCTAGATCCAACAGCTAAGCAGAAGATAAAGTTAATGATCTTACGGTTCAAGTGAAGAGATAAGAATGGATAGTTTTGATAACGTAGATAGAAAGAAAACCCTAAACTGTCTAATTGTCATTTTCCATATTTTATATCTTTTAATTTAATTGTTTAAATAGTTAATAATTATGAGATCCTTACGTTTTATGCGATTATATCAAAAACTCCATATATTTTTAAAATTTTATTAAAAAGTCTATATATTTTAATTCTGTTAAAATCCAAGATCTTTTCGTTTATTTTTGGTCTTTTTTTCCGTTAGTCAAACCTCCAAAAGTCAAATTTTTTCATTAAAATATTTATTATAATATCCAAAATACCCTTCATTCTTCATCCTATAATTAATTTAACCAAACTCTAAAATTACAACTCAATCAAATCACAAATCTCCATTAAAATTAATCACATAAATCAAAGGAAAAATCTTAACCAACAAACTTAAACTAGTCTCATTTCCTCCACCGACATTTTTTCCTCTTCCTTCCATTTCTTCCATCTTAGCTATCATTACAGGCATGGCTAGAGCGTAGGCCCATAGCTCCACTGTATCTTCCTCGACAGTACACATTAGCTCCAACACCATTAATGCCAGCTCTATTGTAGGCTCTTCCAGCTCTATCGCAACTTCCACCACGGCCTCTACAGTCCTAGCCTTCCATCGCAGCCGTTGAATAACCTCTCTGTCATGTTTCACTCGCTCTCTATCTCTCTATTTCTTATGCTTTGTCATTGTTCGTCAATATTTTGGTGGTATGGTGGTCTGCATCTCCCTAGAATACCACTGTGCTTTCTCCTCCACCGGTTATTCGTGAAATCCCTTGACTGCTCTGATTGTATTGTCTAGAACCTCCATTAGAATCCCATGATTTACAATTTGGAAGAACCCAAACTTTCGGCATGCTTTTGACACTCAGTCCACTAGTGCTTGTCGTTGGCCAAAAAGGTATCGCAGGGATGGTTGTGTTGGATTCTTTGTTCCGAGAGTTGGATTTTAGATTTGATAGTGTTTCAGGTGGGTAAATGAAGAAACAAGGAATGGAAGCAATGCCCGATTCAACCAGGCCTTTCACTCTTAGCTTTAAATCATCAAATTGTTTTATTTCTTTCATAAGAGTTGATTGTCAGTGATACTCATTGTTCCTATTGCAGTGAAATTTTCTATTTCTGTAAATTTTTTTCTCCTTTTTTGAGGTCCTGATTTGGTATGCAATTTATTTTTCTGAAGAAACTCCAAGTCATGTGCTTCTAAGCCAAACACAATTTTTATTTAATTTTTTTTCCTCTCTCATCTCACCTAAATTTGTTATTTTCTTCTAAATGGCAAATTCTATTGACAAATTGGAACCAATCTAAATTGTGTGTGTTGTGTGATGGTGTGGTGGTGGTGGTAGGAAAAATATAAATTTTGGTGTTGTTGAAATTGATGGCATTTGAGTAAAAATTAGATTGAAAATGAGAGGTATTTTAGACCTTTTATATTGATTTAACGGATTTTCTAATAGAAAAACCTCAAATTTTAACAGAATCACAATGCAAGGGACCTCTGAGTAATTAACCCATTTTTAAAATTCAAATTTCATAAATAAATAATTTAAAATTTCAAAAGGATAAAATAACTAGTGTTGGGCATCACGTGTCATATGACCATCATGTTTTTTTTTTTTTAATATAAAAGTTTAACTTGTAATTTAATATTAGATTAATTACTTTGAAATTCCTATATTTTGTTCAATTATATTAAAAAATATATGTATTTTTAAAATTATATTAAAAAGTCCATATATTTTGATTCCGTTAAACTATAAGGTACTTCTGTCCATTTTTTCATTTTTTTCGTTAGTCAAATACTAAAAAGTTAAATTTTAATTAAAATATATATTTTAATATCCAAAATACATTTCTCTCTCTTCTTCCTATAACCAATCCAACCAAACCCCACTACCACCACCAAAAGCACAGGCGTACTAGATCCACAAAATCTCAATCAACAAAAATACATAAAATTCAATCAACCAAATCTTTGCATATCCATTTGTTTCACAATGCTACAAAGGAAGATTAAAAAGGCAAGCAACCATAGGAGCTTCTGATGTAATAACTCTCTGCTCTTCTACAAGGTAAAAAGAGGTTATAATTTTTTATGGTTTTTTTTTTTTCTTTTAACCTTAAATTTGTCAGAATTGCTTAATTATGTGCTATCATGGAAATTGAGAGACTGCAAAAAGGCAGTTGGGTTTGTTTGCAAGAAAGAAGATTTATTAGCAAAGCAGTTTTTGTCTTAAGTTTTTGATTGAAACCCCTTAAATAGTCCTCCACCATTGAAATCAGATATTTTGCTTTCAATCCCAAGTATTGTCCATAAGTTTTAATAGCCCTATGGTTTGTAATTAAACTCTTGTTTTCTTTGTCATAGCCATAGTCATAGTCATGTCGTTGATATTAAGATCCTCTAATCGAAAACTCTCCTTCAAGATTTTAACCGATCATGATAAATTTTCGTTTCACCATTTTAATTCCAATTTGATCGAGAAAGTTTCGCCCAATCGAAAAAAAGAAGAAACACAAAAAAAAAAAAAGAAACCGCCTCTTGAGTCCTATTTCATCATTCCCGAAGATCCTATCACTGACACGAGTTTCACAGATTCTATTTCTTTTCAAAATGAAAACATGGAGAACGGTTACATATTTTTGGAAAGTAGTAGTAATTTTATTGGATTTGGAGATGGTGGGAGTTTGGTAGGTATTATGAGTGATGTCATTGAGGTTATGAATTGTCAGAGTGTGTGTAATAACAGTAGTAGAGAGTTGAGGCAGAGGAATGTGAGGAATGGTGGAGGAGGAGAAGAAGGAGAGGAGATGCCATCCTCTTCGTGGATTGAAGATAAAGAGTCGGAGGATAGTGGAGTGGAGGTGACCTTAGAGGAGAAGCAGTGGAGGTGGTGGCGAAGATGAAAATTTTGGTGTAGTTGAAAGTGATGACATTTGAGTGAAAATTAAATTGAAAATGATGGGTATTTTAGACTTTTTATATAGATTTAACAAATTTGCTTACAAAATTACCTTGAATTTTAACTAAACTAAAATACAAGGACTTTTTAGTATAATTTTAAAAATACAGAGACTTTTTAAATATAATTAATAAAAATACATGGATTTCAAAGTAATTAACCCTTAAAATTTAAATAAATTATTATTGTCCAAGATTTAATCTAACTAACCAATTCATCTCTATTTTTTTAAAAAATAATTAATTAATCTCTCCATCAATTTATTAGTCATTTTATTTATTTTTAATTTTTATTAAAAAAATAAATAAAATTTTATTTTCATAATACCCTCATCTCCAACCTTAAGATTTTTTTTTTCCAAAAATTCAAAATCCTAATTAAACTAAACAAACTTACGAAATTAGCATCACCATTGCAAGATCCAAAGCTTGCGACATGCTAGCTTTCACTTCCATCTTTGCTCGCAGCTATTTACACTAGCGATGAGTTCTCTATTGTTGTAAATCAAGCGGAGCTCTCACACCTAGTAAAATTAGATGCCAATTTTCGCAACATTTCATCGCCATCGAGCCTTGGTTCTCATAATCTCAATCCTGATTCTTGTATTCCAACATAGATAGTGTCATTATCATGATCCAAACCAAAAGGATACGTGATTGACAATAAAGAACAAGAAAACAAAAGATTTTCAGAATTGATAATAAGTCTGACTACTAGTTAAATGTCAAAATTGAAATATAACAGTTCTAACTATCACAAAATAAGGCTAAGGATCCACTTGTCAAGCAGAACCTAAACTAAATATCATAATATTTTCATTCAGGCTATCACCTAAATTATATCACATCATCATCATAAGATTTCTGCTTAACAGAATAACATATTAACCCAAATGAAGAAGCTCAGTTATTCTCCAAACTCAACAAACTTATAGATAACGAAAATAATAATACAGGGTTCTAGATTTTATAATATAGAACAATCTGAAAGCATTTACATAACTGAGTATAATAAAATATCTTCACTGTCTGATAAATATGTCACGTCCCACTTTTGGGCCGTGACGATCCTAAGGCACAGGTAGACCTAAGGTCACCGAAAACCCATAGAACCCATAAACAATCCATTATCAATCATTCAATCAATCTTAACTCATTCATCAATGCTTAAATTCCATTTATTACTTATAAATTTTACAAAAATTTTGTAAGAGTTTCCTTTGTAATTTTAATGCTATTCCAGACCCAAAACCGGGTTTTCAAAAATGACACAGCCTGCACTAAAATTATTTTTACACTCCCAATAATTTGCCATCCTTATACCCTCAGCTTCACAGTTTAACAGACATACATGACACTTCTAAATCTTTCATATTTTCTTTCACATCACAATCACATTTACACTTTAACATCAATAATAATACGGTCATAGGCAATATATCATTTAACATCAAACATTAGGCACTATACAGTATCAAAGCAAATTCAGTGGTAAATTATATCCAATTTGTATTAACACACATGTTGAGTATTCTAAAATTATGTCATAACATATATAGGATCACTAATATCTATTGTACTCCAGATTTTACCCATAGAGCTCTAGAGTATCTACAAACAGACTCCATAAAAAATTAATACATAAAAGTCTTCAGTAGTCCCAAGTTCAGAAGAAAAGAGATGACTTGGGAATAACTCCTAATAATGAGTAGTCCTCTTATAAAAATAATAGAAAACCACATATGAGTATAAAATACTTAGTGAATAATACACTTATTATCTTACTCGTGAGGCTGGTAAGGGGATTGCTCACAAGGAAGATAATGATAACATGTATATAACAATAACAATAGGGTCATTCAACATATAGATTTGGTTATCAATATCTTCACATTGGTATTAAAGATACATATCGTATCATATAATCATAAAAATGATAGAATTATTATTGATCATTTAAGCAGAGGCTACAATCCGGTAGCATGCTATTTACTCATGCGGTTGATCAGTACGCATGGCTAGGACCTTAACCCCCTCCTAGCTAGGATCATTAAACCATTATGCACAATGTCATTAAAACTTCTGTCATTTCATTAATGCCATATATATAGTACTTAAACATTAGGTATCAAAAATAACTTAAGCACTTTCAAGAGTTCAATAAATGAAGCATTAGGCCAATCATTCAAATTCAATTAAAAGGAATCATTTGGGATTATAAAAGGGGCATGAAATTAATTATGGAGTATATAATTGGTATTTTTGGCCAATAATGAAATTTTATAGCAATTTCAATAATTTAATTTAAAGGCACTGTCAAGTAAAATAGTATGTATATTACTCACCTCACTGCAAAACTTACAGTCTTAACTCACTCCTCTACCTAGATCTCCCACTTATATCCGGGTCTTCATTTGAAGCTACACATTAATTTAAACATTAAAAATCAGTATTCATCTATATGTTACACATTAATCTTCAATTTAGTTTTATAAATTTCCATTTATTCTTATACTTAGGATTTTTAACCTAACAACTCTCACTTATTAACCTCATTCTGGCAGTTTGGACATTTCTATCTTTAACTCAGTCTACAACTATCCAATTGTAACACCTCACCTATAACCTAGAACCTGGACCATAAAGGGTAACCTAGGGGAAAATTTTTCTTGAATTGAAAGTTGTACATTATTATATGTTTATGCTTGAATTGAACATATGTGCATGTTTTATGATGTATTATATGAGTTAAAGAGGTTTAAAAGCTATTAGGAAAAACTCAGGTAAATTTGAGTTTTTGGTGAACTGGGGGCAAAATGGTCATTTCACACCCCTTTTGAGTTTTATGGAAATTAACACTATATTTAAAGGTAGAAAAGAATATTAGGACATGAAAATGATGATAGTATGTTTAAATGAATAATTGTTGGAGAATTAAACCCGGTAGAAAATAATCCCAGGCAAAACTGCTCGGTTAGGGATTTCTATTTAAACTAAGGGTAGTTTAGTCTTTTCCTATGCATTATGGACTTATATGGTGTATGTAAGCCTATGGTATCATTTTAGGCTTATCTAAATCAAACCATTGGATGAAAAGATGAAGAAATGAATGGTTGGATAGCTAGGTTTCACCATTTCTACCATAAGCCCAAAGCATTGGATTATACCATTTGATTTTTAACTTGATTTTTTCCGCCCCTTCACCATTCTTCATCATCTTCACTAACCAAAACTTTTTCTTTCTTCCTTTCATGGTTCGGCCACCATTGATGAACATCAAACCTTGTTGTTTTCTTTCATTTTTTGATCCAAATATATTAATTCCATCATTCTAAACATAAATATATCCATAGATTCAAAGAAAAAGAAAGAAAAGTTGATAAATCAAAGCTTTGAATGTAATATCTGCCATTTTATTATATTTTATTTATTGTGCAATTGATGAATTTAAATTAATAAAGGATATGAATGTTTTGAGGAATCCAAATATTTCTAGTTGCATGAAATTGTGATGGTTAATTGCATGTTCTTAGAGAAATAATTTGGTAAAGTGTAAAAAATAAAAGTTGTGAATCTATGTCTCATTTATAACTCTGTAAAATGGCTTGACAAAATTCTATGTGAGTGATGAGTTATGTTCCTATGAATAGAACTGGTTTGGTTGAGTATTTCTGCAGGAAGTCTCTGTCTGTTTGGAATTAATGGGAATGACTGAGGTAGTTTGAGCCAAAGGTGTAAACATAAGAAATGTTTCTTTATATATTATGGTATTAGCTGTAAAATTTCAAAATTTTTGGATAAGTATATCCCAGTGGAGAGTGAATTTTCTCAGGACTGTTCGGATGGATTTTAAGGTAGTAAGTCTGGGTGATTTTGGAGAGTCACCATGGTCAGTGTAGTTGCCTTTATGATTTGAATTTTGGATATGTTGAGCCCCTGCATGTCTGTTTTAAGTGGCAAAAAGAATTATGAAGTTTGGATGTTTGTAGCTCTTTTGCGAGCTGGTTAAGTTTGAGTTGTCAAGGAAGAGTTTTAACTTAGTAGGATCTGGTTAAGAAGAACCGGTAATATGCGAAGTGGCATTTTGCGAGCTGGCAATGTGACCTGGCGAAGTGGCGAGGTGAGATTGCCGAAGTTGCAATTGGCAAAGAAGCATATGCGAGGTGGCATGTGCGAAGAGGATTTGGCGAAGAGGAAAGGCGAGGTGGCATTAAGCGAAGAGGCATCATGCGAAGAGGGAATGTGCGAAGTGGCAATTCGCGAGCAGGATTTGACGAAGAGGGAGATAGGCGGAGCGAGTTAGCGAAGAGGCATTGCCGAGGTGGCATATGCGAGGAAGAGTTCAAGAGGAGAGTTTGGCGAGGTAGCAAATGCGAGGTAACATATGCGAGCTGGTTGAGCGAAGTGGCCTTAGCGAAGTGGCATTGCCGGATCAGTTTGGCAAGCTGGGAAGTGCGAGTTGGGAATGGCAAGCTGGCATATGCGAGGTAGCTTTGCCGAGGCGGATTCGCGAGCTAGCAAGCGAGATTTCTAGGGCAGTGGTTTATTTAACCCCAGCAACCCAGTAGCGTTTTTCACGATTTTTTTCTTCCTTCTTTCTTCATTAGTTTTCAGTCTTTTCTCATATTAATTCCATTTTATTTTCTAAGGCATTAATACTCAAATTAATGCATTAGACTTCTAGATTATTCTATGTTAAGGCAGAAATCATCAGATTTAAGCAAGAAATCTCAGAAATTTCAGTGTTAAGGAAATAAGGTAAGTTTTCTTCCAATGATATTTTCTTTTAGATTTATTTAAGTATGTTGGTTAGAATAATTAATATTGGGTGTATAGAATTTATTGCAAGTAATTTGAAGTCATTAATGGTAATTAATATGAAAGAAATCAGAATTTTGGGACTGTCATGAATAGTGGTATGAACAGCAAATCCGAATTAAATGCAGATTTTTCTTTAAGAGATAATTAAATTGATGTTGGGAATTAAGAATAGAGACTCTAAGATGGTTAAATATTCAGAAATCATATTAAATATTATTGATTTGAGGAAAATCCTAATTTTGTATATTCGGGGAAATTTCTTAGGAGGAGAAAATCAAAGTAATTAAGGAGTTGGAATTAAGCAAATTGCTAAGGAAAAATTTAAGAGAAATTGTGTAAGAGGTAAGTATGAACATTTCATTTGTTTCTTGTTTCTTTGAAATAATATGACCAAGCATTCTTAAATTGTTCATTCACATATATTTATGTATATAATGTAAATGACTTGATCAACCTTCTTGGATCAAGTTCATATGCTTCTTACTTGTTAAACTCGATTTGAATGATGATATATGTTGATGGTTTTACGACCAATATGCTTCTTATGAGATTGAACCCGCATGACCCTATGGATAGAACGCTCTTCCCAATGAGAGTAAATTCATTGTTCCATAGTGCACTTTGGGAGCCCCGCTAATAGGATTTTTATCAGTGTTCCACTTAAAGAGGACTATGAGCTCTAGGCGTATGCCTGGCTAAGCATGCGTTCACGTTAAGGTAGCAAGGCTACTGATACAAATGTTATGACATGAGATCAGTTCTATCATATGAGATTTGATAATGCCATTCTTTGTGGGCATTTTATATTCTAAATAAGAATCATGATTTGATTTGTGATATGATTTGATAGTGTTAATTATTATAAGCACTCATATTCCTTCAAGTAAAAGCTTGTGATTCTTTCATACCCATATATAAATATATGTTCACGACCATGATTTGATATTCAGATTCTTCAATTATGATGTTCATATCTTACTGAGTTGAAGGCTCACTCCTTTTCTGTGGATTTCAGGTGATAGCGTAGCTGGTGAAGGAGCTAATAGAGAAGATCAAGCTTCTTGACTCGTTCTTCCAAGAAGCCTACATTGTAATTGTTTTGAATTATGATTATGTATATTCATTAAATGGTATTGTCATACAATATGTATTTGGTAGTATATTCTAGAGCTCCGTAGTCAGTCATTTGAGGATACCAATATTTTGATGTATGAACTGTTACCTTTTGGGTACTCTTGTTCCTTATTAATGTGAGATGCATCTTTTGATCAGTAAGGAACAAGAGAAAGCTATGAAATGATAATGGTAAAGATATGATTGATATTAATTGAATTTATAGAAATGATCATTGTATGATATTATATGATAATTAGAATTGTTATAATTGTGTAAGAGATCCAGGATTTGTGAGTTCTACGGGTTTATGGTAGCCTTAAGCCTACCCTTGACCTAGGACCGTCGCACCACTGGAGCTGGGATGTGACAGATTTCAATTTCGATACAGTTCCAAACCAAATTTATTAAAAATTAATGTATAAATTTTAATTCTAAGGAAAAAAGGGTTATAAAATTATTGAACTGAATCTAATGGGTGCCTAATTTAACCTACATTTTGAATAAGTCTATATTTTAATAAAAATAAAAATAAATAAATAAGAGTGGATGATATAATGCAATTAAATATTTAATTTTAAACCTGAGAACTTATTTAGAGGAAAATCAACATATAATTTATTTATAAATTAATTTTATTAATAAATATGATAGTTATATATCAAATATATGATTTATTTATAATGTCAATTAATTTTAATTAATTTTAGCATTATTTCTAATTTATTTAAATGAAAAGTATATAAAAAATTACTAAAATTATATATGAAAAAAATTATTCAAAAATTTTTAATTTTTCAATTTGAATTGAAATCAGAACTATCAGTTTTGATTCGATTTAAAAATTATTGGACCCAAAATTGAATCTTATAGTCATAGTTTGGTTCTAATTTAATACTTGTTCTGATTTTAATCAGTTTGATTTTAATTTTGGCCAATTTTCGGTCTAATTTTAATTTTAAACCAGATCGTAGTCATGCCTAGTCCCAAGAACTCCTCATCCAGAACCCAAAAGGTGTTTCACAAATCCGGTATAATTCTCCAATTCACAAAGGGTACTAAAATATAATAGTCACTATTGGCTAACTATGATTGTGAATGTGGAATATATATATATATATATATATAT
>CANXYC011668620.1:0-20175 GCA_948193065.1 Aleurites moluccanus
CATAACAAGCCATACTTGCTCTGATCGAGGAAGCATAATTCCTCTAATTACAAAGTCACAACTGACAAACAGGTTACTGCCAAAATAGACTCAAGGTAAAATAAATTAATAAAATATAAATCTAAAACTTCTATATTCACAGTTATTCACATATTTCCGTGAAGTCATAGCACTGACTTCATAAAATCTCATCAAAATAAAATTCTAAGATTTTTCTAAATACTAAACAGATTACTCATAAACAATCAAAATAATAATAAAAATAAATAACTAAATTACTCAGGTATTACAGGTAGACCCATTCTTCATACTGTAAAATTGCAATGATCCTTATTGCAGTTTATTTTCATATTAGTTTATGTATTTGATTAATCACAAGTTGTTTGTGGTCGCGATCAATAAGCAACAATTCATAACCGTTTATCGATCAAATAGATTTGTTCCCTTAATCCTTTAATTTATTTAATTATATGCTGGTGATCATAGTAGGTATAATTGAATTGATTGAATGATTATGAAATTAATTAAAACATAAATTATATTATGTTGATTCATCCATTCACTTTGAATCTTTAAATTGCTATTTGTTACTTGTGCTATTTTGTTTTGATTTTAGTTTGATTGTCTTCTCTCTCAGTCTTCTTTTATCTCAATTCTCTAATTCTCAATATTGCTACTATTTTCATAAATGCTTGCCTTTTAATTGCTCACTTTTGCTCATTTTCATAAAACTCTCACAATCGCTCACAATAATCGCTCTCAATCACCAAACTCTATTTGCTCATAATCATAATTACTCATAATCACTCATAAAGCTCACTCTTATTCACAAAGCAAACTTGCTCTTTCTCTATCTCTCCCCCTTAAGTAATTGATTTCTTTGGCTCATTTCTTTCTCAATTAATTGCTCAAAGCTCTCTTTTAATTTTCTTGCAATAAAAGCCTTGATTAGAGTGTTTAGGATTTCTTCTTTATTTTATTTATTTTAAATCGTGACAACCATCAATTGCATTTACCTCGACCAAGTTTTCTTGGTAGAGAATGACCTTGGATGTCCTTACTACCATTGCTACAATAACCACGTATACTTGTGAGTATAATCGTAGCCTAAATTTTTTACATTATACATTTTATGACGGTCAGTAATCCAAGAAAATCTTCAGGAAAAAATCTAAAAACTCATTAACAATAGGAATCTATTCCAACCCCTTAAGAGTTGATTACGTATCCACTACATTTACCAGATATATTTGATAGCCCTTCCATAAAAGTCTTCTTGCTCTAATGGTCGATATCAATTTAGTTCTAGTATCACTTCTATCACACTGGTACACAAATTTATCTTACCCTTTTGGTTGGAATTCTATACTCTTCCCGTGGCAATCTATAACAGCATAATGATTGGTTAGCCAATCCATCTCTAAAATCACATCAAGTTTTAGCATCAATAATTCCACTAAGTCTATAGGTAGTTTTTTACCCTCAATTTCTACTTCGCAATCCATATACACATATTTCACCTCTATGCTCTCACCCAGAGAAGTAGATATTTCTAGTGTTATATGCATTAATTGTCTCACCTTTCCCATTTTAGATGCAAAGTATGGTGAAACAAATGAATGTGTAGCTCCAAAATAAAATAATACTCAAGTAGGTTCATGTTGTATAGTAACCATACCTATCACTGTAGTATTGGATTTTTGGGCTTCTTGTGGATTCACAACAAAAACTCTGCTCTACCTTTGTCCTGCTGGTGCCTAACTCATATTTTGACTCTGCCCCTAACCTCTGCCTCTTTTTTCGGCTCCTTTATTTTCATTTATGCTTATCTGAACATTAGGTTAAGAAACAATAGTGGTGGTCTGCTGGTCACCCCAATATGGATAATTTCTAACATAATGTCCTTGCTAACCACATTTTAGACATGTACCTGTCTGTAATCTGCACTCTCCACCATGTTTCTTTCCACATATAGTACATGTTGGAACATTTGACTTCTGTTGTGCTGGTTTGGAAGAGCCATAAGAGAATTTAGATACAAATGGTTCCATAGTAGTTATGGTTTTTCCCCTTCTTTGGTTGCCTGTTGGTTGATTCTGATTTGTTCTGGCCACAGACTTTGGTGCCTTTGGTTGTGACCTCCCCTTGCCTCTTTTATGCTGACTACCTATTCTTTCTTTTCTTCGCTATTCCCGTTTTGCTCTTTTTTTCTTGTATTTAGCTTTCACATGTGTGAATTTATTAATGAGCTTTGTCAAAGAAGTAAACTTTGTAGCCAATAATGCATTATGCAGGGAAGCATTTAACCCACGTCTAAATCAGCTGATTAGATATACTTCTATATGGGCAATGTTTCTGGCATATTTATTGAACTTGATAAACTAATTTTCATGTTATGGCACATTAAGGATCCGTTGTTTATATTGCTCAAAATAGAGTATCTTACTTTCCTTCACACCTTCAGTTAAAAATTCATCCATTAGAGCCCTCCTAAACTGATCTCCAAATAGGAGGTGCATCACTATATAACTGGTTCTCAACATGGCGAGTAAACCAATTCCAAGCATTCCCTTTTAACAATAAACCCAATAGCTCAATTGCTTGGGCATTAAAATATGATAGTTTTTAACTACTTTCTCCACTTGTTCTAAGAAGTCGCTCGGCTCTTTACCCTATTCTCCTTTAAACTCATGCAAATTTAGCTTTAGAAAATTAAACGTACTAACTCCTTCCTCATCAATTATGCGATAACCCTTCTATCGTGCTATGGGCTCACCTGGTCCAGCTACTAGTGGTATAGGAGCTGGTGGAGTAGCTGGTGGAACTATTGAAGGACTTGCTTGTCTCGCTTGTCTTAGCTTTTGTAATTCTCGTCTCAACTCCATCATTTTCTGTCTCCATAGTTCCTCAGTCTTACTAGCTTCTTTTGTTCTTCTTCTCATTCTAGGTGATTCTACTAATTCCTCTCTTATGGGTGATTCGTTCGATGCTATTTCAGGTTCCTTGATGGGTTCCTCCATTCTAACTCTACCATGGCCCCTACCACATGGTCGTCCTCTCGTGGCATCTTTAATCACCATAAAGAATAAATGCAGAAGTATATTATATAACGGACAATGAATAATATATACATATATAACGAAATACTGCAAATGATGTGACAAAAAATCCTATGCTCTATGGTTCACCTATATCCTATTGACACATTCTTATCACATACATATAACCTATGTTCTGATACCAACTTTGTGACATCCCCAATGTAGGAACATTATGTCTTAGGATGTGAGAACATATACACAACCAATACCTGTAAAACCCTTGCTATCATATTATAATCAAATCTATTTATTATCAGATGCACATGGTTTCATGTATAATTAACTACTATTACTATAACTCATCACATTGCCACATATTCAATAATTAGAAAAATATACATAGTCTTAGTATTAGATTTACAACAAAATACACAACTAGATAATAATACCATAGAGTTTCTATATAACCAAAATCTATAAATATATAGCAAATTTACATAAGACACTGGTTCCAAGAAGTCGAGGAAGAAAACTTTTGGAACCGCTTCTATTCTACCTTGAACCTGAAAAATATTAAACCACTAAAGAATTAGTAATAATACTCAGTGAGTTATAAATATGTTATTATACATATATGGCTAGGTATTAAAAAGGGTTAGCCCACCAAATGCTTATGATATAATCAACGCATAAGAATATGAAATAAGATGGTCAAAGTAGTCAATAAATTAAATAAGAAATATAGTAACCATGATTCATATAAAGATTAGTCACAAGGTATCAATGGAATAAAGAATCAAGTAATCATAAAGCATGACAGAAAATAGGGTTATGTAACTCATAGTAACTCATTATATAAAATAATTAGCTACATATTAGTAGCTTAAACATGGTATATGACATAAGGTTGATCAAATCTTATGACTAGGACATTACCCCTTCCTGGCTAAGACATTACCCCTTCCTAGCAAGGGTCATAGTCTATTCATTATGCATAATGCCGATGGTTCTCCTCTACTATCCTACCGGTAGGTAGCTCTGTCATAATATTAGGAATTTGATATATGAGGTTCGATATTCATCAAGTTACCAAGCATGATATTAATGTAAAAAAGGTATCAAGTATCAATTAATAATCAACAGAAATTATTAAACAACAATGTAGTAGTAATCAAGTAATATAAATAATAAAAAAAGCATGGCATTGATATCTGGCTAAGGCTAGGAATGGTGTCAAGTAGTGTTATTGCGGTAGGTTCTCTTAGTCATTTCGTCGAACACTTGATGGGCATGAAGTTTGGTTCATTGAGGCATTTCATTAAGCACTTGGTGTGTAAAGTATAAATAACAAAGTAATGACATTCTAAGGTATGAACAATTTAACCAATTCAACAATCCAACAAAATACAATCCAAACAAGAACATAGAATAGCAATATTAATAAAAAATAAATGAAATGGGGCACCAAAATAGTTCAGCTAAGCAAAAATAAACAAGGGAAATGGTTCTAGGCCATTCGGCCTACATGGGGGGAAAAGGAAGTAATTTGCCATAATTTAAAAAGTGACCATATTCATGCATAACAATATATTTATAACTCACCTTAGTTGTTTTTTTATCCAAAAAATCAATCTTTGCTTCAATTCTCAAAGTAGACAAAAATACCCTTCATCATCCTTCCCAGCATCTTTTTCAGACCCCTTTTGTGCTATATGAATAATTTAATATATTTTAGACTTATTTTAACACAAATATTCAAGTTCTAAATTCAAATTAAATTAATCACACCTAACCCTAAATTTAGGGTTTGATATAACCTAACTCTAGTTTCAATTCCTTTTTACTTGTATGTACATACTTTAATTATGAAATATTTTTGGCAAACCATTATTCAATTCATAAGAAGTATAAAGAAATCAAGTTGAACAATTTACCTTCAATTTTGATGAAAACCCTAATTTTCCCTTTTGATGGAATTCAAGTTTTCTTTGAATTTCAAGCTATTATTTAGTTACTAATAGGTTTGGATAGCTTGAAATATTATGGAGGATTTGTTAATTTAATATTTAGAAGTTATTAAGTGTAGAAATTTTGGAAGAAGGAAGAAAGAAAATGGGAAAGGTTTGCCTAAGGGTTTCGACCAAAGCTAGCAAAATAAAGAAGATGAGCAATTTTGCTAAGTATAAAATGAGTTAAAAAATTTTATGTAAGTTTTAGAATTTGCACATTAGCCCTTCAAGTTTTAATTATTTATATATTGACCCTACACCTTTTGTATATTTATACTTTTACCCCGCTTTGATTTTTAAGATTGATAGTTTATATATTTTTCATTTTATATTTAATTAGTGTTTCAATGATGTAACCATGTAATTATATTTTTAGCAAAGTGTTAAGAACTCCTAGTTGAAGTTTTGATGGTTTAATTACACATATATAACTTATATACTAAAATAAAAACAATTCTCGTATTATTGCACATATTATGATCTTTAGTGTAAATATGAAATTTTTTAGGGTATTACAATATGTGTATTTATGATGATCATTTTAAACAAAGGCAGTGATTGTTGATCATTTTTTGCATTCGTGGGTAGGTCGCATTGCTCACTCATAGGGTAATGTCACCCCTTTTAGAATTCTAGCTGCATGATCAAAGGGGGATAATGGGCCTATCACAATGCTTTTTTCTATGTCGCGAGAGTATAGTAAAAAAGAAAATTAATAAATTTAAATAAAAATGGAGTCACCACCAACTGATTTGTTTTAGAAGGTTTAGTTGAAAACTTTTAAAAATTTGATTTGTTAAACTAAAATTTAAATTCGAGAGTCGTAGATGCATAATGAAAGTGTTAGACACCTTACATATTAATTTTTAAAATATTATATTGGCTTTAAATATTTTATTTCTTATTATTTATATAGTGTAATTATTTATTTTTTTAACTAGAATTTACAACTTATTATTATTTTTTAAAAAAGATTGATTTTGAAATTTTAGTTTAAATGAGAATGAAATTAATTACGAAAATGAAAATATGAAAACAAAAAATCCAAATTAGAAATGTGTCTTGAATCTAATAATTTCTCAATTTAAAATTGAAAACTTGTACAAAAAAAAATAATTGCCAACAGTTGCTGCAACCCAATTTTGACAAAATAGATTTTTTGATTTTTAAGGGCTCATGATATTATTTTTTGAGAAACCATTAAACGATGAATTGAATTTGACTGCAAGTTGCAATTAAAATAATTTAATCTTAGAGCTCAAAATTTAGTAATTGAGTATCAATAGTTAATAAATTAAATTTATTTTGAATATTAAAATTATAACTATTTTAAATTTTAGAAAATAAAATTTAACCAAAATAGATAGTTATTAAATTTAAATTTACCTTTGAGATCATAAAATTCAAATCAAACCAAAATAAAAAATTTTAATTTTCAATTTATTTTGCTAGAAATTAATTTTCCTTTAAATATTTGATATATTTTTTATGGATTTGGTTATCGTCACACTCTAAAAAAAATTTTGTCAAATAAAAGAACATCATGAACAAAATTAATGAAAGTGTATATATGAAAATTTTAAAAAAAGTTTAATATTAATATCATTATTTTAGATTTCAAAGTTTAACTAAATCAAAATGAAAAATTGAAACAAAACAATTTAAATTTATTTTTCTCAAGATTTAACCAATTAAGTTAAAAATTGAAGCCAAAATTTAGAACAATCAAGACTCATGAATTCAAACAATCAAATTTCACAGATTCTTATTATCATTTTTTTTTTTTTTTTTTTAGATTAAGCACAAATCAAATAATATTTTTCTATTTTAAGAAATTTTTTATTTTAAGTAAAATTATTTTTCAGTTAATCTTATTCTATGACGGCAACTCCACCAAAGACAAGATTCAAACCTTCACTCAACTTATTATAAATCCGTGATCCATTTATTTTACCAGAGTAAATAATAAAAATATAAAATAAATCAAATGCACAAATAAATTGACAAATTAGATAATAATAAGAATCAACAATTCTACCGAAACTACAAAAATCTATATATTTATGAATAAAATTACTAAACATTAAACTAAAAAAAGGAAATAATTTATAAAAATATAAATCAACAAAAGAAACTAAATACTAAACTTGAAAACAAAAAAAATTAATTAAATAAAATTAAGTATTTAAACAAATAATACTTAAATCAATAAGAACAGTAAAAGAAATAATTTATAACTGAGTAAATATGTAAATAAAGTTAAAACTAAAAATTAGAGAATAGATAAAAATTGAACAAATAAATATATAAATAAAATGAAAGAGAAATTAAAGATTATCAATTGAAAAATAAATTTTAGAATGGATTATCATACCCGATGGAAGGAAACAACCAAAGAATAAGGAGATCCAAATATCTATAAATTTTCTCAACTTAATTACCAGAAAAATTGCCCCAAATTATGAAATCAGGCCTAAAGATGCACCCATATCTTTTCCTATTCTCTTTCATTTTTCTTTTTTACTTTTTAAATTTTT
Organism: Aleurites moluccanus; assembly: GCA_948193065.1. Lineage (NCBI taxonomy): Eukaryota > Viridiplantae > Streptophyta > Magnoliopsida > Malpighiales > Euphorbiaceae > Aleurites > Aleurites moluccanus. The sequence goes on from CANXYC011668620.1 coordinate 7,588, forward strand.
TTGACAACTATTCCCTTTTTTTTTTTTCCGGCTGGCAAACTCTCTCTCTCTCTCTCTCTCTTTTTTTTTTTTTTAAAGTTGCTCTCCTCTTCCTCCATGTGTTATATATTTACTTTTAAATAGAGTTAGGGTTAGGTTTAAAAAAAAGAAGAAAAAGACAATAATGTCCTTAAAACTTTAGCTTTTGTGCCCTTTTATCAACTTATTTTCTTTTTTTTTTTAAAAATTTTATTATAAATATATTTTACTACAAACAAAAAGTAATTAATTAAAAAAAATTTATATCACACAAATAAATATTAATTTACTAAATAAATAAAAATGGTAAATCAAAAAAAAATTATTATTTTGTACTTTAAAATTTTAAAAAAATCGTAAAATAAAAGTAAAAGTTAAAAACTTCATAAATGAATACCAAATAATTTTTTTAAAAAAATTAGAAATTCCTTTAAAACTAAATTAGAAAAATGGTGCTAATAAATATCTAAAATTCAGTTCAAAATATGTAATATATAATTTTTTGATAAATCTTTAAATTCTACTTTATTTTTGTGCAAACACCACCTAAGCAGGTATCACATTTATAACTACCTCTCAAAAGTATATTCCAAATTGAAAAACTAATTTATAGACAGTTATTTTATATAGATGAATATTTTTCATATTTTATATTTTGTCTAATTCAATATCTAAGGTTATCAAAATAAATGAATAAACTCATACTATTTATAGGCATAGCAACATGAACTAGTTTTAGCCAAGAAACAATATCTTATCACACACATAAAATTTTGCAAAATTATTTATAAACATATATATAAGACATAACTCTACAACTTTTATATTTTACAATTTTCCATATTCTTTCCTTAAGGTTATAAAAACTGAGTAGTAAAATTCTATTCACACACAAATTTCACAATTCTCAAAACCCTTATAGCAATTATATTCACTTTTTAAAATCAAACATTCTATTTCTTCATAATTCTTACTAATTATACAAGTTTAACATATCATAGATGAGGAGTTTCATAAGAAAATAAAATAAAATCACTTACCTTTGCCAATATTATAAAATCCTAGAATTTGTTGTTTTCCTTCTTTTTTTCTCTCTTTTTCTTTTCTTACATTCTTTGCTATAAATAATATGACAGAAAATCCTATGCTCATTGTTATACCTATATACTAATTACACATATTCATAATATATTAATAGTTATCTAACTTTTTGCTCTGATATCAACTTTATCACATCCCCAATTTGGAGATATAACGGTCCTAGAATGTGGGAAAAGTTTAAGGCAACCGATACCAGCAAAACCCATATCACAACATATGTAATTTATCCTGCTATAATTTCACATATTCATATCAATATAGTGCAACTTAATAATAATATTAAACATATCCATAAAGTATTTTCATATTACATAATAATTATAAACATAATTAACTTATGAGAGCTCATAGTTATCATACATAAACTCCAAGAATAATTAACTCTAATTCTCAAATCCCATGGAGCATCTAAAATGATAAAATAATTTAAAAATGAAGGACTTTTACACTGAAGAACAAGGTTCTAATTCGTTGATGAAGAAAGCCTTTGGACTCGCTTCTATATACTTTGATCCTGAAAAGATTTAACCACTAAAAAAGTGAGTATAAACTCAATGAGTAATAAATACATCATTATACTTGAAAGGGCTAGGTGAACCGAGGTCGACTCACATAAGTGATTTATGAATTCTTGAACAAGTTAAACGAAAGAAAAATGGAAATAAATGTGGATAAGAAACATTAATCATTATTTTAAAGCATACATAGGCATAGAAGAATAATTATCATTATGCATTTATAAACTTTCATTTCACTTATTAGGATCATCACATATAGTTAAAAGACAGAAATCCGAGTCTTAACGCTAATAAATAAATCTTGAAAGTATGGACCATTGGTTAGAAACTCAAACTAAAGCTTTAAATTATCGTTCAAAGTAAGCAAATATAGAGTTTTTCACCATCTTCTTACCATTACCACCTCTTTTGAAAGCTAATTTAATATGATTTAGAATTCATACAACATTAAATTTCAGATTTAAAACACTAATCGACCTAATTTCATACTAACTCTAATTCTTGGGTTTGATGTAATTGAAACCCTAACCCAAACTTTAATTTGTTCCATATTCATATTTAAAGCTTAAATCCTATGAATATTTGATTATTCTATACATATATCTCATAAAAATTAAATATAAGCTAAAGTATGAAATTTACCTTAACTAAAGAATTGAAATCTCACTAATCTTCTTTGGATGAAGCTATCTCTTTCTTTAATTTTAAAACCTTTTTTTACTCTTTAATTGTTTATCTTAACTTCAAAAGAGGTGTTGAATTTGTAAATTGAAAGTTTAGACTTTACAAGTGATGAATTTTGGAAGAAAGAGTTGAAAGAAAATGAAGAAGGGTAGGGGACTTGATGGGTCTGCCAAAAGGAGAAAAATGAAGAAAGAAACTGAACTTTTCTAACTTTTATTTCTATTAAAATTATTTTAAGGTGTGGGCCCCACCACTTTTGTATACTTTCAATTTTATCCTTGTCTTTTTTCTTTTTTACTATTTTGTCATTCTTTGATACTATACTAATTCTAACACATATCCACTCTTATATTCAATCACACCATTAAAGTCTTATTTGTCCTAATTAATTTTTAATTGATTATTTAAGTTCCTAACTTAAATTATTCTAGGTTTATTATAAGAATGAAACTCTTAGGATTAAATTAAAAATCAAATTTCTATAAGTACTGTATAAAAGGGTTCTTAGATGTTCTTATTGCATAAAGTATAAAAGAGAATCTATCCCTAAGTGCTTGGTAGATGAATGTTTCTCGGTTGATAAGAATTGGGTGATCGTTCTATCTAGTTTTAGTACTTTAAATATGTTCATGGTCATTGGACTTTTGGCTTGGGCCACACTAGTTCCAGAAAGGCCATCACCTTTATTTATCTTCCAAGTTAGTACAGGTTAATAATGAAATGGAAGCAGTGGGTCACTATCCACTTAACTGGGTATCAGGATAAACATGTGGATACTCATTTATTGAGTGATCGAATAGTGACGCTGGATGAGAATGACAAGGGATTTCACTGTCAATCAATCACTCATCATCGATGATCATCTTTGTGTATATAGTCATTTTACTTGAGGTGATGCACATCACTTACATAGATGGTTAAATTTATTGCTAATTATATGACAGGGTTAGCTATGCACCGACAAATAGTATGTGGTAACCTTAGCTAGTTGTATAGTGGGAGCGTGTGATAGACTAAGATAGGATTCTTTCCTCCAAATGAACGAAGTTAAGATCCTATGCTATTATATTCTTCTTGATATGAAATCCTTGGCCAAGGTGTTGTCATCAAGAATGGAGTCTTGATGTGGATGTAGTATCTCGGTATTAAGTTTTGACTATTCCATTGACATTAACCAATTGATCAAGATCTTGAACGAAGAGATTTGAGTGCATGATAATCATGATCAGAGGTTTCATGGAATGTGAACTACTATATGTATATTTATATTCGATTGGGTAGTCATGGAACCTATTACTAGAGGGTCAACCGTGATTTATAAGAACTAATCAGTAATGGAAATTCCCTTGATTGGTTAAGATATACTTTTTTGTGACATTCTAGATAATATCTTTTCCTATGGCTAGCCAAATATGAACCTAGAAAGTCACACATACATGTGATATATTTTCTACTTAGTTATCTCAGTTCTAGAGATAACTGGATGGAGCGGGTTATTAAGTTCACGCTGTTGCTAGCATAAATATTCGCTCGGTTTCGAAAAATTTAAGTTATGTTGTAATGGTGTATTAGGCCTAATTTATTGATGAGCTAATTCATTTATGTGGACTCAACCCATATTAGAAAATGGATGATAGCTTATTGGGTTTTAGGATTTTAATTATTGGATAATTAGGATTTTCCTTTTTAGTGGGGCCTACCGCTAAATGGATGGAAAAGATGATGGGCTAGCTTAGTGGAATTTGTAGAGATTTTCTACTAAGGCTATCATCATTAAACATAGCTTAATTAAATCTCTAATATATTGTCTTTAACTAATTAATATTAGTTTGGCATTAATCTTGCTATGTAAGCCATAATTAAGTTAGTGGGAGACAAGATTTTGACCTTGTCACATCACATCTTCTCTTGTCCTCCACTAGCATTTTACAAGAGTCAAAATTGTGAAATAAAATTGTGAAGAGCATAAGTTGGCTGGTCAACCCTTGGCATTTTGAGAGTTCAAATTATTTTTTATGTTCTCTCAAGTTTGCTAAGAAGAAGTCAAAGTTGAAAGAAAAATAAGTTTTCTCTCCTTCTATATTTCCTCTTTGTTTTCCTTTGCATGTTTAGTTTAACATGCTAGATAAGGAATAAGGTTTGCACCAAGAACAAATTGAGATTGATACCTACCTTTACTAAGGATACTTTGGTGGATTTGGAATTTAAACAAAAAAGAACCACCTTGACAAGGAACCTAAGTAAGGAAGGAGTTCCAAGTAGATTGCTAAGCACTTGTGGACAATCTAGAGCCATCACACTTAGGAGAGCAATCGGTCGGTTTGATTTGAACCAAACTGAAGTTTAAAAATTGAACCAAACTGATTTTTAAATAGAATCAATCAAAACGAACCAAAATTTGAATCTAATAAAATCTAATCAACCGAATCAGGTTCGATTTTCACGATTTTTTGCTCACCCCTAATCACACTTGGGGTGCTAAGGATTCTTCTTGGTGGCATTGTTCTACACTTCAAGAGGTAAAATCTTTACCTTAATGCTTGATTGAACCTTGCATATGGTATTTTGGGTATAAATGGTTAGTTATTGTTTGCATGCTCTTGAAAGACTTTAAATGCTTGAAATTTTAATTTGTTACTTCTGTTGCTTTAGGTCTTTTGGGCATGTTTCCACCCCAACAAGTGGTATTAGAGCTACCCATTTTCTAGCTAAAATCCATGTTTTGAAGTGTTTGATATGTGTTTACGTGTTTGATTTAGTCTAAAAATGGAGGCATTTTATGGAGTTTTGAAAAGAGGATAGCTTCAAAATAATCTGCATGGCCATGCAGGATGGGTAGCATAGCCATGCAGATTGTTTGAAACGGGTAGGCAATAGCCTTGCAACCCTCATTGCGTGGCCATGCAGAATTTTCAGGGGCTGTCCAAATTTTTTCCAAATGCATTTTTCTGTGATCTGGGTCCTCCTTTCCTCTTCTGATCCCTCTTCTCTCTCTTTGACTTGTATTTCTCTTCCATCTGATTAGCTTTATCAATGATGGTAGTCAGAGATGTGAACTCAGTAGCTAGTAGGGCATTGTAAAGTGAAGCATGCAAACTCCTCCTGAACCGGCTAATCAAATCTGCCTCAGTAGGAGCAATCTGGATAGCATACCTACTCAATTTGATAAACTCCTCGCATACTCCTCAACTGACCTACTGCCCTGCTCAAGCTGCTCAAACTGTATCAAATTCCTGGTCTTCACCCCTTCTGTCAGGAACTCATCAATTAGTCCCTGTCTAAACTTAGCCCAAGTAGGAGGATGATCACTATACAATCTGGGCTCCATCTAACAAGAAAACCATGTACAAGCTTTCCCCTTTAGCAATAACCCAACTAGCTCAACTGCTCTAATATCAGAACAAGTTAGTCTCCTAACTACCTTCTCAACCTACTCAAGAAAATCATTCGGCTCATCGTCTCTGTCGCCTCTAAACTCTGACAAATTTAGCTTCAGAAAGATAAATAAAGAAACTCTGCCCTGCTTAATAACTCAACGGGTTCCCTGCACAACAGGCTCTCCAAGAACCACAACTGGCTGTACAGGAGTTGGAGCAACAGGTAATGTAGCAGGTGCAACAAGGGGTGGCATTGCTGCTGGTGCTGGAGGTGGCGGTATATTCTGTCGTTCCCACCTCAAATCTGCTAGTTCCCTATGCAAATCCATCATTCCCCTCATCATCTCTATCCTCCAGGGGTATCACTGCTCTCTATCTCCTCTGTAGTTCGTCGAGATCTGGACGGTCCCTCGAAAATAGAAAATTCTCTGACCAGAGACTCATTAGAGGCTACCTCTGCCTCTCTGGTATCCCTATCTCTATCATCAAACATCTCTGTAAACTATCAAAAAATAGAACACGCATTCAGCATATTACAGAAATGCAAAATTCTTATACATACTTGACAAATACAACAAAAGATGATACATGAATTCCTATGCTCCATGGTTTACTTAACTCTAGCTATACTGTACTTAGTTACTATTCCTCTGTAACTTATACTCTGATATTTGTAACCTAAAGCTCTGATACCACCTCTATCACGACTCGCTCTCAGGGCCATGACGGTCCTATGGTGCGGGAGATACCAGAGGTGACCATCACCCGTAAAACCCATCATCACATCTATACAATCTCATACAATACATATGAATCTATGGTCATATAACTACATAAGCACTATTCATTCTATTACTCTGTCATTCATTCTGATATTTTCTGTAATTACCATAATTATATACATCATAATCCAAAATATCTCATACACTTATATATATACAATCTATCTACACTATTATACAATACCCATAGTGCCTCTAGTACACATATAAAAGTATAGTGTTAAAATTAATTACATTGTCTTTGTCAGACTGCAGAATTCTTTAGAGGAACAAAAGCCAGGAATCCGCCTCCTACTCTGTACCTGGAGATGGGAAACAGTGAGAGGGTGAGTATACATGATACTCAGTGAATCTAATATACATCGACCAATAAAATAGGTAATGGAATATCAATAAAACAATAGTCATATGAGATAAATAAATCAATCTGCTCAAAATCTCCGGATACAGAATATGACTGTAAGTCAACAATCATATCAATGAAAAGTATATCACATGGATAAGATAGATATAGAGCCATGAAACAAATAGAATATATGTGAAACACATAATCAAACTCATATCAATAAACATAAGATGGATCATGTCTTATGACTAGGACTGATAACCCTTCCCAGCTAGGGCATAATAACAATACATTGTGCATAATACCGATAGTAAATACTCATTACCCTGTCGAGGCAGCGACTCTGTCAAATCACATTAGAATCAATAGATACCATTTCACAATAATGGCATCACCAAATATCAATAACTCATCATCAATCAATTCAATGAGCAATAGAATCAATGGAATAGCAATAACAATTGATTATACAATGATCAAAGGTTTAGCAACCAATAATGGGACAAAACATAAGTTGGTCATTTATGAACAAAATGCCATTATCGATGGCGATGATGACATTCAAATGGTTGGCCTATGGATTTTTGAGCTAGGCATTTTATCGAACACATTGTATGCAACAATGGATGTACAAATTGGCAAGGTTTTGGTGCAACATTGACATTGCTCCAAATGTCAACAATCAACATATATTATAGGCAATTCCATAGGCATTATAAAAACAATAATAAACAACATTAAATGGATCAAATTGGCTTAGGAAAACAAGCCAAAATGAAGCAAAATCAAATGCAATTTTGCCCTAATATGGTTCGGCCAAAATGGCTCTTTTGGAGTAAGTTTTCAATTGACATTTTAACACTTTAGGCATGTTATAGGATGCATAAAAGACTCACCTAGCACTCCAATTAAGCTAGCAAAATTGGTTTGCCACCAATTCCTTTAATTTTCCTCAAAATAGGCAAAATGTGTAATTTTCCTCAATTAAATTTTCTATAACAATTCAACCATAGAATACTCATCAATTAACTTCCAATTAACTTATTCTACATTTAATTTACACATACTAATCCAATTTCACAAAATCATCTCATACAACTTAGGTTTAGGGTTTGAAAATTGGGCAAAAATCTATATGCATTAATTGATGCAATTAAACACATTACCCAATCTAACTAACATCTAATAACCCTAAATCAATTATAAAATCAAACAAAGCAACAATTTACTTCAAATTGATGCTTTGGCTGAATTCTCCAAGTGTTTTGTTTTTGAAAATTTCTTGATTTACAAGATTGCAAATGGATGGAGGATGGAATATATAAAGTTTATTTCAAGTTTCCATGGATTTTCCTTAGCAAAATTGAAGAAAAATCAATAGAAATGGGAAAAACAAATTTCAGACAAAGGAAGAGAAGAAATGGCCAAAAATTTTCCAAGTGTGGCTTATATAGTAGGTAAAATTTGGCAAATTTCACTTTGGTCCTTAAATTTTCCGTAAAATTATGCTTTTGCCACATTTTCGTCCGTAATTTATTCTGACGACTTCGTTGGGATTTGGATTTCAAAGTGAATATTCAAACATCTTATTTTTATTAATAATTTATAATAAAAATAGTTTCAGAGCCGTTCTAAAACTCAAACAGTCCAAATTCCACTATACTCCAAAAGTTTCATTTATTTATGGTTTTGCCATTGCTTACTTTTTCAGTGTTCCTAAATATTTTTCACCTCTTTATTTTTACTATATTTATACATGCATATACATAATTATTTACTCCCAAGTTAGAATCAAAAATTCATCTGTCGACCGGACTGCTATTTTTATGGCAGCGATATCGACTCCAACAATTTTCGAAAAAGTTTTCTGTTTTGCTCCAACTGAGTTTTCAAAATTATCTTAAGTCATTTCGATAATTTCAAACCACATACTGAGAAATTTAATCATAAAAACATTATAAGCTTTTATAGGGTATTACACATATATTCATATATATACAGTCTAACTATATCCATATATAGTACCATAGAGCAACTAGATTAATTTACATAACTGTGAATACTCATTTTTTACACCCTCGGACTCGTGCCAACCCGAATGGCATTCCCCGGAATGAAACCCGCTCTCGGACAGACTCAAAACGGCTCCAGAATGAAGTTGGGACACAGGTGCCACCCTCTAGGCTTGGCATTGCCGCCAGAGAGGGGTGGCGGGCGGCGGCCGCCGTGCAGCGCGGCTCCTTGCCACGGCAGCCGCCCTCCTTCACACCTTGTGCAGCCAAAGCACTATGGCGGCACGACCACCCCCTTTTGGCGGCAACATCTCCTCTTGTCGGTGGCAGCGACGGTCTGCATTTGATTTCTTCCGAATCCCACATCGAAAAATGATGGGATTCGACCCCCTAGGCTTCAATTATAAATAGAGAGCCTCCCCCCACCTTCAGAATAGACATCAACACACAGTGACACACAGAAACACGCCAAGACTCACAAAAGCAAGGAAAAGAAGATAAGAAATCATTTTTGTCACTAGATTTCGTCTTTTTTTCCTCTCCAAGTGATATTTTCTTCTTCTTTAGCTCTCTTAAAGAGTGCTATTAGGGGCGTATTGAGCCTCTCAGTTGAATATTTCTTCGAAGCAAGGTCCCTCCGTCAGTTTGTTTTCTTAAGAGCTAAGAAGGCATCTCGACCCATCTCCTCAAGGCGTCATCTGATCCAAGGTGGAACTCCAGTTCGGAAGAGCACTCTGTCCGCCAATATCCCTAAAAGCTAGGGCAAAGGTATAGTCTCCTAACTCATCTTCTTTATTTTGGTAAAGCATTAAAATAAAGATTCAAAACATGATAAATTGGGCATAAAATCAATCCTCGTTCGCGAGAAGGAAGAACTGCGTGGGTTTTGATTTCCATTCGACGGGATACGCAGGCAAGCTGTATGAAAGCTTCAAATCCAAAACAAGACAAAAACCATCTCTTTTCTTTTGATTATTTGCTTAATTTTATTTGTTGAATATACTGTTTGGGGAATGTGTGATCGACCTAGAACCCATAAGGGCTAGAGTTGATATCCCCTATTTTTGAGGTTTTGAGATGTAATAATTTACTTTTATCGCTCTTTTTAATTATTTTATTCTATTGTTCATACATTTATTTATTTGCTCAAGAAATCTTATATGTCATTCTTTAATTATTCATGAAAATCATTTTAAATCAATGTTAAAATTGAAAGCCAAGTTCAACTGAAAACCTAGTCCCCGAACCCTCTTTGGTTTCGAGGACTAGTGCACTTTTTCCTTTGGGATAAAAATTGGAGTCAAAATGGGTTTTTACCTTAAATTTTTCCAACAAAAATAACTTAAGGTGGCGACTTCAAAACATCAAAATCATTTTCAAATAAAAGGCGCTAAGCTCGTCTCCTCCGTGAGAAATTGCCCCATAATAAGTACTCCGATGCCCCAACGCCTCTTTTCCTCTCGAAGAGAGCGGGCTCCGACGACGGTGCTCGGGCGAGGCCTCACAGCTGGCGACTCTGCTGGGGACAAACTTTTTTTTCAAAAGTTAAAGAGGACTACCAATTGGTTGAAAATATTTTTAGAAAATGACTTTTTACTTGGCTTTAAGTTTAACCTAGATTTTAATGCATCACTACATCACCAGTTACGAAATTCAAACTTTGGATAGCGAGTAGCATTGATCCGACAACTCTCTTTAAGTATGTTGGGAGATAGCGAAAGCATCCACCCCGCGACGAATCCTCAAATATTTTTGAGGTGTAACGAGCAGTAGTACTGTCAGACCCACGCGAAACTCATTGTTTCACATGTGGTTAGGTATATCACTGCTCTAGTGTGACGGGTACCCTTAAACCAAGCCACCTAGCCTTCATGTAATGGACATTAGACCTTGGACCTGAGGTCCCATGAACCATAATAGTATTAAACTGTCATCATGAAACCTATTTTCATGTATACATGCATCCATGCATAACCATGCATTCATGCATTTTGTGGACTAAGAACCAATGAGTCAATGGTCAAAACCAAAGCTTTGAGACCATTAGACCACCTGCAAAACCCAAAGCCCAAAACCATGAACCTATTAGACCACCCACAAAAAAAAAAAAAAACTTCAAACCTTACCTTTTTCCATCCTTGTTTAGGTTTTGGACCACCCTGACCTAATTCCAAATGTTTCTTTTTAAAGGTACAAATGGAAAGCACAGCACCCGGTATGGAGGCCATAGAAGTAATGTTAGCTAGCCTACTCAAGAAGCAAGAGGATAACTTCCAGGTTGCCCTAAGCCATGCCCTTGATACGCAATGCCAATCCATCCTTAGTGAGGTGAAAACCATGATGGGCCAAGGATCAAGTGCCCCTTAAGTTGATGCCTCTAATGCATCTTCATCCCTTCCACCAAACCCTGTTATTGATCTGACAAATAATGGGAGAGCTCCTGAAACTACTATTCCACCACCTACTATCAATCTGACCGGTCGCAGTATGCCATCCTCCTCCCCAAATCTTTTTCATGGAGGAGAGAATTCTAACTCGATAAAAACTAAGAAGTTAATGGACAAATTTGAAGCTATAGAAAGGCTTCTAAAAAACATTAAAAAACATGAGGATCTGATCGATGTGGATTCACTTACTCTATTCCCAAATGCTAGGGTCCCTCCAAAGTTCAAAATGCCTAGCATGGACAAGTTTGATGGCACTACCTGCCCCAAGACTCATTTGAAAATGTCTGTGGGGGCTATGAACCCATTAGGGGTGGGCAATGAGCTCCTTGCTCAATTATTCCAACAGTCGCTCACAGGTGCAGAGATAAGATGGTTTGTTGACTTAGACTCCAATTTCAAGAAAACATGGGATGACATTTGCAATGCTTTCGTTAAGCAATATCATTATAACATTGAGGTGGATATCACTAGGAGAGACTTGGAAATGACTAAGCAACAACAAATGGAGTCTTTCTCTACTTTCCTCACTAGATGGAGGGCTAAAGCAGTCCAAATGATGAACAGGTCTACCGAACAGGAGCAGATTGATATAATCATCAAGAATCTCCTTCCAAATTACCAGACTCATCTCCAAACCCAATATCTGTCGAACTTTAAAGCCCTTATTGCCACAACATCAAAGATAGAGGATTTGATCCAAAGTGGGCAAATCAAGGAAGAATCCTCTGGTTCAAGGTACAAGAAGAACGTCCATTTTACTCACAACTCTTCCGCCAATCAGAAAGGTGGGGAAGTGGCTGCCATATCTAACCATCCTCCTATGAGACTCGAAAGGAGGGTTTTTACTGATCTAGGCATGCCAATAGTCATGGTATACAAGAAGGTGTTGGAGGCAAATCTGGTGAAGCCTTTAGAGCCTAGGGCACCCCTAAATCCTTTGCCCGAAAGTTGGAACATGAGCGAGTATTACGAGTATCATCAGGCTGCAGGGCACAAAATAGAAATATGCAAGAACCTAAGGCATAGGATCCAGGACTTAGTGGATAGTGGCGATATCATTCCACCAAAAATAAGGCCCGACATCAACACCAACCCTCTTCCAAATCATCAAGTCAATGTCTTCCACTCTTGCGACATAGAAATAGATTTAATCTCTTTGATTAGATCAAATGATGATTTTTACTGTGTATTAGATCTCAATGATTTTGTGGAGGAAATAAACGTAATCACAAGGAGTGGCAAATTCTATCAACCAAACCCATCAGTACAATAGCCCATCCAGCACGTTCCCCCTCTTATGGAA